>PVHP010001238.1:33565-111079 GCA_004024765.1 Zapus hudsonius | reverse complement strand
AAACAATTGAATGTGTTCTGATAGATCGATCCTCAGCTGATGGCAGTTTGGGTTTTACAACCTCGATGAAGCTGTGTTGTTGGGGACGGGCTTATGGGGGTTAAAAGCCAGCTTCCCCTTGCCAGTATTTGGCACACCTTCCTGCCGCTGTTTGCAGTGCTGTGGCAGAGGTGATGTCCAGCCCTCTGCTCATGCCATCATTTTCCCTGCCAGAATGGAGTCTCCCCTCGAGTCCATAAGCCTAATAAACCCATTCCTCCATAAGCCGTTTTTGCTTGGGTTCTTTCTGTGCAGCAACTAGAAAGCTGTCTGCAACAAGAAAAATAATAGCTTTGTTCCCAGGACCTTGTTCTGTTTCAGTTAATGCAAGCATCTCACTCATGTGCTACCATGCTTCCATCTCTAATATAACCCCAATGAAGATCACTACTACCAGGCAAACCCTAAGAAAGGGCTTGTGGTCATCTTCTAATACTGGGATTACTGGAATCCGTCAAGAGTTAGTAATGCTAACTGTTGGTACTTTCAAATGTGTTGTTTGTGTCCTGAAAACTAAAAGAATAGTTGTGTTATGAAGTGCTACACATCTGCTAAGTAATAACATACAGTGGGTACCCAATATACAGAATAGTGGTGAAGACATAGACCCTGAGCCGGACATGACTCCTACCTATAATCCTAGCACTCAGGAGCCAAGGCAAGAGGACTGCCATGAGTTCAAGGCCAGCATGAACTATGGTATGAGACATCCCAAAAGCTTGAATATATATGTTATATATATTATATATTACATATATATATATAATGTGGACTCTAAAACTTGACTGGCTGATTAAAACTCAAATTTCAGCTCTTCTAATTTCTATCTATGTATAAGTAAATGATTTCTCTGTACCTCAGTGTTCTCATTTATAAATTGTCAGTAATAATCAGAACAACTGAGAAAAACTGTTCTGAGGTTCCACTGAGTTACTACATAGAACATGCCTAGTACGGTGCCTTACACTTAGTAAGCACTGAAATATGAAGTGTTCTTATGAATTACTGTGAAACTTGTTAAATAAATGAACGATGGCTAAATCTTAGTTTAAAAAATAAAGGCTAGCCTAAGATCTACAATCATTCTTCAGGTGGTTGTTGTTTAATTGCTCTAAGCTACAATATCTTGGCGCTTCTAATGCAGGTAAAATGTGGCTCTTTTTTATTAACTAAGGAAGTATAATCCCAGTCCTATCTCATTAGAAGATCTTTCCAACAAAACTGTCACCACGAACAGGAAAAGGACAGCAAGCTTTCAGAAAGAGCAAACAACCCTTCGCCCATTTTACCATCTGGAAACTGGTGAGCAGGAATATCGGAGCCAGTGAAGAGTGATGGAGCCTCTGACTGGGTGGCAGCTTTGACTCTGGTCTTCTCTCCTTGTCTCCCCTTGGCCCAGAATCTCATCTTAGCTCTCTGAGGTCTGTTTCCAAAATAAAATCAAGGTAAAAATGAAACTACTGTGTCCCAGCAATATTTGTGTATGTCCTTAAGCTTATATATACTATTCATACACAGTAATCCATTTAACTTTACATTTAAATTTAATAATATTTAACCTTCACTTTTACACTTAGATCTCACATGGAAGATAGTTTCTTCACCTTTTTCTTTTTTTAGTACTGGTACTGAGGATCAAAACAGTTTGAACACAAGCTAGACAAGCACTCTACCAGTGAGCTTCCCTCCCCAACTCCTTATCTTGAATATAAAATGTGTAACCCTAACAAATAATCCTCAAAAATAAAAGAGGCACAAAACAGTGGAACTAGGATTCCATCTCAAGCCAATTTCCAAACTGTTATCTTGTATCCACAAGACAATGTTACAACAAAGAAAACATTTATAAAGAAATTGTTAACTACTAGCCACTCTAAAAAGTTTTTTTTTCTAAACAGTTTTTTTAAATGCTATTTTATATTGTTAGCAATTTATTTCCTCCCAGGTTTTCCCCAAAACATCTCATATTTTACATCACTGATATCGTATCAATAAAATTGTAATCCTTCCACTATTAAATAATAAAACTCATGTCACTATTTTATATTATCTACTATAGTTAACAATAGCCACTACTTATTTGAACTCTTCCCTTACTGTAGGCACAGTCCTAAGTGTTTACATAGCTTTACTTTAATTACAAATTTCTACTTCAGACTGAGCATCAATCAGTAAAAAAATATGAACCTCAGTTACTCAAAAAAAAAAAAGAAACTTTTGAGTAGTAAGCTCACATGATAGCAGACATGACACCTTAAGTGAGAGGGCATAGTCAAAACACACAGAAATTTTCCATAAAATCACCTACAGGTTATATTGCGAGGTATACATGAAGCATAACTGAAACATATATGTACAGACTTGTATCCTATCCTTTAAATATCCTGTTATGCATATGCAAATGTTCACAAAAACCAAAAAAACTTAAAAACACATCTGGCAGAAGTAATCTATGAGACACTCATATAATATTTTAATATAAAAAATATTTTTCATATGGAAAACTATAGACTTAAACACTAAGCAACATTTCCAAAGTGACCCAGTCAGTGAAAATCACACCTATTATAATGTATGTGTCTATTTTATTTATATAATTATTTATTTTAACTTAGTACTGGGGATTGAACCTAGATCCTTGTATGTTAGGCAAGCACTCTAGCACTGAGCTACATCCTCAACGCTGTTTTTTGTTTTATTTCTTTTATTTTGAGATAACAGTCACTAAGCTTCCCAGGCTGACCTTACACTTACTTACTGTGTAGCCCAAGTAGGCTTGAACATTTGTGATCATCCTTCCTCAGCCTCTCTAGTAGTTGGGATTACATGTGCCTCCAGGCCTGGCAACATACAAGGTTAGAGTGCCTCTTCATAGTGCTTACCTACTTTCTTTTCTCACATAAATCAAGGTGAGCACCTTGAGATAGCAAATACTCACATGTACTGATCACATGGTATGTATCCTTACCTTGGACTAGAAGCCTTATTTGCGCATTAATTTCTGAATGAACATACAGGTGAAATTTTAAAAACTTAATATGTACTTTAATCTTCACAACCACTGTGTTATCTGTACTTTACACATGAACAAACAGGCTCAGGGGGCTCATCTACTTGGTCTTGTGCCTATGATCTTTTACTTTTTCCTATGCATGTTTTTTACAAAAAAAAAAAAAGACCTGATTAGTAAAATTATTTATCCTGAAAGTCTTTTCTTAAAAAACACCACTCAGAATAGAATCTAAGTCCAGAGCTGGAATGTATTTGGAGCTCATCTAATTTCTCCTTTTACAATTAAGTACCATAAGTCATAAAATGATTTAGAAACTTCCCCCAAATTATACTTCTAAACATGAAAGAAGATACTCTTTGTATTTACTTCTAAAAGTTCAACAAATAAATTTAATTCAAAACCTCAGAATTTAGTTAAATACAGTTATTTTAAGTTAAATACCCCTATTAGTTCTGTGCATGCTTCATACCTTAAGTCTGAATCTGCCGCCTTCTGTCTTACTGCCAACTTTGTAATCTCACCTTGAGACATAGTTTTATGAAGCTTTCCTTGCTCATTAACTGAAGAAAATCTCTGTGATGTCTGTAACAATTACATATGTGGAAGACTTTAAAACCAAGTAAACATATGATAACAATGTAATTAAAACTCACATTATAGGACCACCAGTTCACATCTCCTGACAAATTTGGCAAAGAATCTCATGTAGAAAGTAAAGAGAATGGTAAAGACCATTCAAAAACACACTCAAAAATTCAGACCCTGATGAATGTAGAATAATACTACGTATCCTTTTATACTTATTTGTGCCAAAAGGTGATAATTGTTTTTATTACTATTTTTATTACTTACTGTTACAGGTTCTTATTCTATCTAGGCCAGACAGCTAGAACATACAGAAGAAAAACCAAAGAATCAAAGGATCACTAATGTTCTAAATAATAAGCAATTTATGAAGTCATCAAACTGGGGCCTCAATGTCATGTGGCAATTCTTTTCATCTGTTGTAATTTGCCCCTCTAAAGACAACTGAGTTCTCAGAATTGTTTCTTATTCAAATAGCTTTCTAATATTTCATTTTTAAATATTTATTTGAGAGAGAGAGAGAAAGAGAGAAGACAGAGACAGTAAGGAGCTGAGAGAAAGAGAGTATGTGTGTATGGGCATGCCAGGGCCTGTAGTCACTGCAAACAAACTCCAGATGCATGTACCACTTTGTATATCTAGCTTTTACATGAGTACTGGGTAATTAAACCCAGGACATCAGGCTTTGCATACAAGTGCCTTTAACCACTGAGCCAATTAACTCTCTAGCCCCTAATATTTCATTTTTTATAGTTACAATATCTTTTATTTTGATCTACTTGGCTATGGCCATATAAACAGAAACAAAATATTCTGAGGTAGTAAAGAGATTTCTTCTTATGGCCAAGATACAGTACAGGGCCTTTTATCTAAAGCATTAAAAACAAACAAACAAAACAGTCTGAGAAACAGGTAAGAAACAAAAGAAGTAAGTCCCTTATACCTGCATAAGTTTACTTAACAAAGTTTCTGGGTTGTGATACAAAAAGAGGGGAATCCATGTAAAGCTTGGTAAACTATGTTCATTGAACATATTAAGCGCCAGTCTCAGTGAAAGACTCAATCTCAAGGAAATAAAAGAAAAAAGCAATAGTAAAGGACGCCCCATGTTCTCGCCTGACCTCTGTATGCCTGTGTACAGGGTGCACACATATGTGCACGCGCGCACACACACGCACCTGTTCTTATGTTAGGTAACAAAGAAAATATAAACAATTCTATCAATTATTAATATTATAAATGTTCTAATTGCAATAAAACTAGAAATGAACACATTTTATTTAAAACACATTTCCTCTGAAATATAACTCTTTAAGGAAGACTTAGGTTAAAAAAAGGATACAGCAAAATTAAAGGTTTTGTAAGAAAAAGTAATAAAATACATATTAGAATCTGAGTTACATCTGAAGTAATGATCAGAAAACAGTTCATTGACATAAAAACTTAAATGCTTAACAATAGATGGATTAAATTTCCAACTCAAAATCCTGAAAAATGAGAGATTAGAGGAAATAGCTCAGTTGGTAGAGTTCCTCTCTTCCATGCACAAGAACCTGGGTTCAAACCCAAATGTCACACACAAAAAAAAGACTTTAAAAATATGACATGACTGCTAGGCATGGAGGTGTATGCCAGCACTCGGGAGGCACAAGTAGGAGGATCACCATTAGTTCAAGGCCACCCTGAGACTACATAGTGAATTCCAGGTCAGCCTAGGGTAGAGAGAGACCCTACCTTGAAATATATATATGAAAAAGTAAAACAAAAGCAGCAGAAGAAATTACATAACATACAAGTAGAAACCAATGAAGTTGAAAATGGGAAGTAGAGGGGAACCAGATATCATAAATCAAAATTCTTCTATTTTGGAAAAAACTGTATGAATGACTAGTTTGGATATGGTATATCCCCCAAAGACACATGTGGTAAAGTCTTGGTACCATAATTCAGCATTCAGAGGTAGGCTTTGGGAAAGTGACTGGATCATGACGGCATTGATCTAATCCATGTATTACTTAGTCCATTGATGGATTCATAATTTGATGGCAGACCTAGTGGAAATAACTAGGTATGTATGTTTTTATTTGGAACAAGAGAAAGAGGCAGACAGAGATAATGGGAATACCAGGGCCTCCAGCAACTGCAAATGAACTCCAGACACATGCGCCACCTTGTGCATCTGGCTTTACATGGGAACTAGGGAATCAAACTTAGGTCCTTCTGCTTTGCAGTAAGCCATCTCTCCAGCCCCCAATAGGTACTTTTTTTGTTGTTGTTTTTTTTTTTTTTTGTTTTTGTTTTTTTTTTTGAGGTAGGGTCTCACTCTAGCCCAGGCTGACCTGGAATTCATTATGGAGTCTCAGGGTGGCCTTGAACTCATGGCGATCCTCCTACCTCTGCCTCCCGAGTGCTGGGATTAAAGGTGTGCGACACCATGCCCAGCACTAGGTACATATCTTGATGCTCCTCTTCCCTTTCCTTTTGTTTTCTGGCTGCCATGAAGTGCACACTTTCTGACCACAGGCCCAAAGTGCCAAAGGCAAAATAAGTCTTTACATTTTATAAACTTGTTACTAACAGGTATTTTGTCTGTGATAGAACTCTAGAATACAACTAGCTAACTCAACAAAATAAGAAATGGCAAGACAATGTATGGATGTAGTCAACAAAAAGTTAAAAAGAAGTTTCAAAAACAAAGAAATGGCAAGAAGGAAATAACTGCTGAAGTGTACTAATTTTAAAAACATAAAGCAGGGCTGGGAAGATGGCTTAGCAGTTAAGATGCTTACTTGCAAAGCCTGATGGCCCAGGTTCAATTTCCAAGCACCCCCATAAAGCCAGATGGAATTCATATACAGTATGGCAAGAGGTCCTGGTGTGCCCATATACTCTCCTCATAAATATTTTTTTAAGAAAGGAAGCAAATATGTTCTAGACTTCTATGCAAATAAATCTGAAAATTTAGATGAGATGGATTTCTTTTTTAAAATCTTTATCAGAATGGATTCCCTTAAAATGTTCTAAAAGACCAATTTCCCTACAAGAAAGAGGAACTTCTCAAGAAACCATTCCACAACAATAGCTCCATTCTTAGATGGTTTGGTAAGAGAATTATACCAAATCTTTAAGAACAGATAATCACACTGCTATCTCTGAATTTTCTAGAGGAATAAAATATACATACATATAAAGTATATATCAGTAGAGCGGCTGCTAGCTTATGGCTGCCAATCCAAGCTTGAGAGGTGTAAACTGGATGGTCAATAGCAATGCAATCTCCACATTAGAAGACTTGCTTCAGTCACGGTGAGCCCAGATCCCCAAATCATAGATATATCCTCCTGATTTCCTCCTTGTGAGACATTACTAAGATATAGTCACAGAGGGGTTTCCCTTTACTATAATAAGATGAGAAACTGAGCTTTCTTCAACAGGCTTTCGGGCAGTCTTATAGTGTGGACAGTGGTGATAAAGAAAACAACACAGATAAGGAGAATTAGGAATATATAAGCAATAAGAGAACTAAAGAGAAAATACAAATATAAGTATTAAGAGCAATTTGAGGGGGTTAATTAGAAACTTGGTCTTATTGTGCTAGAGGCAAAGATGACTAAAGTTCTAGGTAACTATTTGGGAATTATCTCCAGTGAGAATGTTTCGTGAAGTTTGGATTATGGTAGAACACACTATACAGAGAAATGTATATTTCCCATAGTAGACTTACAGGAAGGCATATGCATGATTTTACTGGCTCATTAACTAGAAGAATAGAAGAGACTAAAAAACTAAACTAAACAAAGAAAGTATTAAGTATCTGAATGGCAGAGTTTGAAGTAGGAAGTTTAAAAAAAATATTAAAAGTAACCAAGAAGGAAATTACAATTTTTCAATCCTCCCCTATAGCAAGTAACGAATGATTATTAATTAACCAATTCAAGATGTAATGTTTATCTCAAATCCCCTATAGGTAATCAGCTTTAACTGTCTGTACCCCACCCAATCAATTACTTTACAACTAGCAAGGTCATGTGGCCATTTCTGCTAGGATTTTTGTTTTGTTTTGTTTTCTTTAGTTTTTTTTTTTTTTTGAGGTAGAGTCTTATTCTAGCCCAGGCTGACCTAGAACTTACTCTATAGTATGGCCTCAAAATCACAGTGATCCTCATTACCCCTGACTCCATAGTGCTGGGACTAAAGGCTTATGCCACCACACCTTGCTTCTACTGACATACTTCTCAGCAGTTATTACCAATAGGCTCACTTTTACCAAAAAATTAAACTTGTTTTTAAAAGAATTGATGTGCTCCAAAACCTTAAATTCATTTAAGTACTTAGATTTGAAAATGCAACAGATTACCTTTATAAACAGTAAGATTTCATCTTCACAATTATAAAATAATGTTAGAACATGGCATATTTCCAAGATAAACACATTTTAAAATCATTCCTTCCCTCCCTACCCCCAATTCCAATAAGTATCTATTAGCAAATTCTAAAAAGCAAAGCTTCTTTTCATGCAAGTGTCCACCAGAAACCAGCACCACCACCTGTTCCTAAAGTAGCTAGTGATAAAGGACAGTAAAAAAGCTGGAGAGGTGACTACCACTGCAGGGAGGTGCTCTATAACTACTGGCGTGCAGTGACTGTCAAGCAGGTGAACAGAGGCTAGGACACTAGAAGGAGCAAAGCTCCAAGCAGAAAGCCCGACTTCCTGGATCATCTCAGAAGAGTTCCCAGAATGAAAGGATTCTACCACCAAAGGAACCAAGGGTTGTTACAAAAGAAACTCTCAGGAACAAAGCAATTATAAATTGCTAAGTTCTTCCATAAACAATACATCTATGTACAAAGCAGTATTTTTCAATAAGATTAGTGTACTTCATTATAAAATTTCATGTTCAACTACTAATCATAGGACATATTTATAACTCAAATATAGGGCACCTTTATAATGGAATGATCTAATTCTATATTCAAGAGATTTTTAGTTCTAGTTATATATACTAATTATTTCCTAGTTCTAGAATCCTCAAATTAATGACTCATTTTGTTTGGGGAACAGGTACTGAATTTTTCTTCTTTTTGTTCTCTTATAGAACATCAATATTATAACTTAAAATCTTGATCTTCACTCTACAAAAGTAAGACAATGAGAATGTTCTGAAAATTAGGAGAAATTTTCACTAACTGAATCTTCAACATAATACAAACACCTTAGAACAATTCAAAACTTAAATATTTAATGACTCCAATAAAGATCATAAAATTTTCTTCCATAATAAATGGATATTAAAAAACTAAACAGCTCATTTATGGATATATATGCAAATAAAACATTTTACTTTCATCAGCAAAAATATTTAATTTCTAGCCGGCCAATTAATCTGCTTATCTGAATGTGTTTCTACAGAAAGTTAGAAACAGCTGGCAACAGTGATGCCATTTTATGAGCCTTAAGGAAACTGGGGTCATTGCAGTCTGTCAAAATACTAAAATATAATCTTGAAGCATTTTCACAAGGCTTAATTAAAATTTTACTATAATTTGTTCTAAGATCAATAAATTGCATGAAAAAAAGAATAATTTCCTAATAGATATTCAGTATCCTTATAATGTAGATTCTCTAGAATAATTCCAGCATGAAATTCATCATACTAGCATATTAATAAGTTCACTCATGCTTGCCAAATGAGAGGTGTACATTTAATTTTGGTGTGCATTTGATAAAATTATATTCTCGGCCAAAATAGTACAGCTTTATTCAAAAACAACTTCAACATTATAATTTGTGATGAATACAAATTTGCATTACATGGAGCCTTCTATTTGGTTGAGTTGGTTCAGGACAACACTTTTTGTTTTCAAAATTGTGTGTGTGTTTTTTTACTGGAGTTCAAGTCCATAGCCTTGCACATACTAAGCAAGCCTTCTACCTCTATGCTACATGCTAGGGCCTTGTTCCCCAACCCTTGCTTTGTTTGAGACAGGATTGTGCTTTGCTGCCCATCCTGGCTTTAAACTATGTAGACCATGGTAACACTCTCTTGCCTCAGACTCCTAAATGCTGGGATTACAAATACATGACACCTTAACCCAGATCAATGCTTCATTTTTGGAGATAAGGTCTCACTATGTAGTTAAAGTGAGTTCCACCATATCTGGCTAACTGTTTTAAAATTCATGTTTATTTTCTATTATTGAAAATTGGGGGAAATGGTAGAAAGTTTAAAGCTCAGACCTCCCAACCTCCAATTTAGTAGGCGAATAATATTTCTGTTAGAATCTACTAAGTTATTTAACAGATACTTATTCCCTAAACCAGGGATCAGTAAACTATGCCCACAAGTCAAATACAATTCATTGCCCTTTTATGTATTTTTATTAAAACACAACCATTGCCATTCTTGTATTCATTGTCTATGGCTTCCTTCACACTAAAGTGGCCAAGTAGCTGCAACAGAGACTATAATCTACAAAGTCTAAAATATTAACTGGCCTTAAAAAAAAAGGAATCTAAGAACTCCTACTCTAGACCTGTTATGATATAAAATTCAAAATTTATACAATAGTGGCAACTTAACCTTAATTTTGCCTAATTCATGACTTGATACTTGCTATATTTAAGTGCCCTTTATTTGAGTCCTACTAAATTGTGCCTTAGCTTTAGTTGCTGTGTTCACTGAGACTTCCATGTACAAGCCATGATACGGGAAGAAGCTGTGAAGGTTAGCTTTAGATTAGCAAAGACTATTCCCAGCAGATTTGTTTGCTGTTTATTTTGCTTATTACTGTAAAATTACCATTTCGGAGTCACTGTGAGAGGCCTGACCCAGGCTGGATACAGGCCCTAGCTCAGAGTGAGAAGCTTGGTCAAGGGAGAGAAGGGGCTCAGTAATGTCATCGTAATCATCTTCCTCTGTATCCCCCTCCCCATCGGCAAAAGTACCTCTAGTCAAGAAATCGGAGCGCGTCCGCGCCATTCGAGCTTTCTTTTTATGGGCCGGTCTGGCAACCTGCTTGACCAAATGATAAAACAAATGACATAACAATGTTTGGGTTTTTTTGTGGGGGGAGGGGAGAAGATGCCAATGAAAGAGGGGTCATGACTGCCTTGAAACTTCCCTCCATCCCACCATACCCTTCCCACCAGCAGAAGTAAAAAGGATGGCTAAAAGGAATCCATATATCACTGTGAACAAAGGGTAAAGAAGGGAAGCTGAATCTACACTGTTCTTCCCCCAAAGTCAGTATGTCACCTACACTGCCACAATAAGCCATACCAAAGTCATCTGAACAAACTGCCTTTCATCTTTCTCACAAGTATGATCTGGGTTTTTAGGCACCATCATTGCCTGGAATGTACCTTCCAATTACCACAGCTAGCTCACAGCTTCTTTTCCTAAAAATACTTGGGAATAATTGGGTAAATGAGGTATTCTGCCTATAAGAATAATAACTTCCAAGATAACAAGCAGCTATTTCACGCAGAAGATAAATGAGCAAGACCCAATACTTACTTCTCGTTGGCCCGGCCCTGCTGACTTGGGTTTCCAAGCTGGTTGACTTTGTTTATGGACTTGAGGATTTCCACTGTTGGCACATTAAATAAATAACAGTAACACATTTCAATTCCTAGCAGATATATCATGGAAACAGTCCTAAAATGTGGCATGAATTATAGTTCAGTATGCCAAGTCTAAGAATTCTGGAAAACTCTATAATTCCGTATCTTAGCCAATTCCCAAAAACAGTCAGATTTAATGTTTACCCAAGCAATACTACTATCAAAAATCTACATGTATGAATCAATTACTACGGGCTCCAACCTGATAACCACTACATATACTCTACGATGGTGACATATGTTTAAAAAAAAGGTCGCAGGCAAAATTAGTTCAGAAACTAAATAGGGCTGGAGAGATGGCTCAGCAGTTAAGGTGCTTGCCTGCAAAGCACCAGGACCCGAGTTCAATGCCCCAGTACCGACATGAAGTCAGATGCACAAAGTGAGGCATATATCAGGAGTTCATTTACAGTGACTAGAATCCCTAGCCCCCCCTTTGCAAAACAAAGTAGATTCAATGATGAGAAAGCTTCCACATCTTTATAATACTAGTTTTTAAAGGGTTATTTTTTCATCTAATCATTATAAAATCTGGTAAGTGATAATCTTAGTATTTTACTTTGTGATAGTTCCTATTGGTTAGAAAAATTCTCTTTCTGAAATCTTTCCCTGTAGTTTTCATTTACTGCCTTAATTCTAAAACTTGAGGGTGGGCTGGAAGGATGACTTAGCAGTTAAGGTTTTTGCCTGCAAAGCCTAAGGACCCAGATTTGATCCCCCAGTAACCATGTAAAGCCAGATGCACAAAGTGGCATATGCATCTGAAGTTTGTTTTCAGTGACTAGAGGCCTTGGCACACCCATTTCCTTCCTTCCCCACCCCTCTCTATGTGCAAGTAAATTAAATTAAAAAAATTTTTTTTAAACTCGAGGTTAGCCAGACGTGGAAGCACATGCCTTTAATCCCAGCACTCAGGAGGCCAAGGTAGGAGGATCATTGTGAGTTCCAGGCCAGCCTGAGATTACATAGTGAATTCCAGGTCAGCTAGGGCTAGATGGGAGACCCCACCTCAAAAACAAAACAAAACAAATTATATAAAATTATATAAAATATTAATAACAATGTTAGGGTAAGAAACTGTTATCAAGCAAAACCATGAAAGCATTAATTAGTAGTGTTGGCTTGTGAAAATTTAATTTTGCTTGAATAACTGCATGATATGACTGCTTTATCATTAAATGAGTATCAGGATATAATGAAAATCTGAACAGTAGCTGAACTTTGACAGCATCAATCACCTCAATTATATAATACCATGAGCCTTAAAATTTATCAGTAACATATCGCTGATCTCTCTTAGTGAGACTACAAACTCCTTGGGAATCATAACTTACCTACTACCGTATCTACTATCTACTACTGTAGTACTAATAAAAAGCAGATGCATAACATAATACTAGCTGGTTATTGTTAATTGATTTTTCATTAAAATTCTTTCACTTAACTTTTATAAATGAAGTCTAGGGTTTACAAAAAGTCACCTTGTTCTTACCTCTATTCAATTACTTTCTATACAAACCCAAACACATAGTAATGTTTATAGGTAAAGACTTCCTGAATATCTCTTTTTAACCAGTCATTATCAAAGCTAACAATCCTAGCATGCCCTAACGAACTGCCTACTTGTCATTAATACCTCTCTTCTCACAAATGACCCTACTGGTCTCTTTCTCTGAAGGAAAAGGCAATTAATCTGATCTTTGCCATCTATACTAATTTTTAAGTCCACAGCATTTCCTGAAATTTTCTCCAGAATTTCCCTTTATTCTCCCTCATTAAGCATATAAAGATCAATATGCACTTATTACTATTATGACATAGAAAATAACAACAACCTAATATGTATTCCTTGATGAACTATTACTTCATGAAACCCAGTGCTGATTCTTAACCAAGACATTCAAGTTCTAGTACTCCCACCTATTTCTCTAAATATGTGACCTTGAATAAATTACTTAACTTCTGGGGGCCCTAGTGACCTCATCTATAATACTTGGGAATAGGATGACATAATTCAGAAGCACTAACTACTTTGATTCTGTGAAATGCTTAAGGTCTGAAATATTATATCAAAAATATGAACTAAAACTGTAAAGTATAAATTTTATCTGCAGGTTCTCATATAAGTAACCTTATAATCAGTGAAATAAGTAGGTGGTAAATAAGATAAAGCTACCTAGGTCAAATGGAGCTAAGACTATTTTGGAAAAATGATAAATAACTTACAAAGATTAATTTATTTTGCAATCTATAACTAAGTCAAACAGATTCTTAACCCAGAACTATTTTATATGAACATATAGCTATCCAAACACAAACATAAATCTCTTATCATCAAACTTAATGAAAATGCTAAGAAAAAAAGGAGAAAAAGGGAAAAGAAGAAAAAAGAAAATGCTAAGAAAAGGGTTTTTTTAAGCACTCTCACTGATTTATTCTCTTACTATGCTATACAGAACTTTAAACTTCTGGGCAATATCCAGGGTGATAGTCAAGAATAGTATAATACTAGGGCTGGAGAGATGGCTCAGCAGTTAAGGCACTTGCCTCCAGGGCCTAAGGCCCCGGGTTCAATTCCCCAGGACCCACATATGCCAGACCCACAAGGTGGTGGCCTGGTGCTTTCTCTCTCTCTCTCTCTCTCTCTCTCTCTCTCTCTCTCTCTCTCTCTCTCTCTCTCTCTGTATCTCTGCTTCAAAATGAATAAAATATTTTTAAAAACAGAATAGTATAATACTATAATATATATAACACATACAATAATACTATAATAGTATAATAGTCAAGCTATCATTAAATCCAACTAAATTTCATTATACTGTAAAAACCCTCAGTGGAAAAATAAAGCATTTAGGGATCTTATCCATATTTGTAAAAGGTTTCTATAGGCTCAGGGATCTCATGCAGCCCAGGCTGGCCTTTAACTTCTGTTCCTTCTGCTTTCACTTCCCAAGCACTGATATTTACCACCATGACTGGCTCTGCATATAATTTTAAAGCCTAGAAGATTTAAATACTCCGATTATGATGAGAGAAAAGTATATTTTAATTGTTACTGTAAAAGTTATTTTAGGAGCCGGGCGTGGTGGCGCACGCCTTTAATCTCAGCATCTGGGAGGCAGAGGTAGGAGGATTGCCATGAGTTCAAGGCCACCCTGAGACTACATAGTGAATTCCAGGTCAGCCTGGACTAGAGCGCGACCCTACCTCAAAAAACCAAACAAAAAAAAAGTTATTTTAACTTTTTATTGAAATCTTCCATAATTATAGATATTGAACCATTACGATGCTCTCCCCCTCCCACCTGCCCCCATACCTCTTCCCCCTCTCAATTATTAGTCTCTGATTTATTTCAGTGTCATCATCTTTTCCTCCCATTATGTGTAGGTATTATCAGGTACTGTGAAGTCATGAATATCAAGGCCAT
This sequence comes from Zapus hudsonius, assembly GCA_004024765.1. Classification (NCBI taxonomy): domain Eukaryota; kingdom Metazoa; phylum Chordata; class Mammalia; order Rodentia; family Dipodidae; genus Zapus; species Zapus hudsonius. The sequence goes on along the minus strand of PVHP010001238.1, from coordinate 96,391 downwards.
TTTGTGTCTGGGAGTTTGTGTTGTAAGTAGTCCTACCCTTCCTTTGGTTGTTTGTTTGTTTTTTTGAGGTAGGGTGTCACTCTAGCACAGGCTGACCTGGAATTCATGATGTCAACCCAGGCTGGCCTTAAATTCATAGCAATCCTCTTATATCTATCTGCCTCCTGTGCTGGGATTAAAGGCATACACTACAATGCCCAGCTTAAAATTTTATTTTTTAGCTAGAAGATATAGCTTTTTCATTTCACCAGTGATATTCTCTCACGAGAACTTACTCCACCATATACAAAGACTTCATATTATTGCATTTTATTTAACTTGTTTTTATATACCACTTAAAATATGCTTTTTTTTTTTTGGTTTTTCGAGGTAGGGTCTCACTCTAGTCCAGGCTGACCTGGAATTCACTATGTAGTCTCAGGGTGGCCTTGAACTCATGGCAATCCTCCTACCTCTGCCTCTCGACTGCTGAGATTAAAGGCTTGTGCCACCATGCCCGGCTTAAAATATGCTTTAGTGGGCTGGTGTAGCTTTAAGATGCTCCAAGTTTGATTCCCAGCACTGAAGAAAAAAAAATTTTTTCTCGGGCTGGAGAGATGGCTTAGTGGTTAAGGCACTTGCCTCCAGTGCCTAAGGCCCTGGGTTCAATTCCCCAGGACCCACATATGCCAGACCCACAAGGTGGTGGCCCTGGTTCTCTCTCTCTGTATTTCGCTGCTTGAAAATGAATAAAATATCTAAAAAAATTTTTTTTTTCTCATGACTACCACTACTTTTCTGATGACTACCATCAATTAAAAAAAAAAAAAAAACACTAAAAAGAAACCCTCACAACTAGAGAGATGTCTTAGTGGTCAAGGCACTTGCCTACAAAGCCTAACAAGCTGGGTTCAATTCCCCAGAATACACATAAAGCCAGATGCACAAAGTAGCACATACATCTGGAGTTCCTTTGCAGAGGCTAGAGGCCCTGGTGAGCCCATTCTCTTTCTCTATCTCACTTGCAAATAAATAAATAAATAAATAAATAAATAAATAAATAAATAATGTTGCTGGACATGATGGCACACACATTTAATCCCAGCAGTCAGGAGACAGAGGTAGGAGGATCGCCAGGAATCTGAGGCAACCCTGAGACTACATAGTGAATTCCAGGTCAGCCTGGAAAAGAGCAAGACCCTACCTCAAAAAATAAATAAATAAATAAACTCTCACTTACATTAGTTGTCTAAAGCAATTCATCCCTTAGAAAAAAAAAGAATGGTGGGGCTCCCCAAGGGAAGCTGTTCAGTAAGTTTCAGTTTTGTGAAATAAAAAGGTTTTGAGATCAGTTTTGAAAAGACACATTAACTATATTTAAAAAAATAATGTTGCTATTAGTATTAGTGTATTGTATGATGTGTGTATGTATGGGCATGTGCATGGCATGGTGCATGTGTGGAGGTCAGAGGCTCTCAGGGCGTCAATTCTTGCCTTCCACCTTGTTTGAAACAGTCTCTCATTGTTTGTAGCTATGAATACCACATTTAACTGGCCTGTGAGCTTCAGGAGTCTGCCTCCCATTGCCATAGGTACACTGAAATTATAGACACGTGAGCTGCTTCCATCTAGCTTTACATGATGCAGAGGATCTGAACTCCAGTTAGCAGACATGAGGAGCACCTTCAACCACTAAGCAATCTTCCCAGCCTCCCATTAACCAGTTTAGACTGCTATACTTCATGGCTCTAGGACAACCAACACTTGTTGAAAGCCTATTATGTTTATGAAGTACTGTATTGCCTTTCACAAGTGCTTTTTCAATTAATAAAGATTTAGGGCTGAAGAGATGGCTTAGCGGTTAAGGCGTCTGCCTGCAATGCAGAAGGACCAGAGTTCAATTCCCCAGTGCCCATATAAAGCCAGATGCACAAGAGGGCGCATGTGTCTGGAGTTCATTTGCAGTGGCTGGAGGCCTTGGTGCACCCATTCTCTCCCTCCCCACCCCCCTCTCTCTCTCTCTTAAATATTTTTTTTTAAAAAAAGAAGAATTTAAAATGTGCTATATATGTTCAACGATTCCCTAGACTATAACTACATCTAACCTCAGGTGAGTGGAATACAAGGCATCTTAGTAAGCTACTACAGGAAACATTTAATGTTCATACATAAAAATAAACATTTCACTTACTGGGGAATACTTGTGTTATCCTTTGGGGTGAAGAAAATGACCCTTGTATTTCCCTCTCTGGAAAAGTCATCAGATTTGTGTCCATAAGATTGAGTTGGCCTAAAGTGCTCTCTTTCTGAAATGCGATTATTGGAGAGTTTACAGGGTACATTCTGCTGGGCACCCATCCTTTCTGTCTTAGATAATTCCTTGACAGTACTAGAATGTAATGGGCTTCCTTTTCTGTCAAAGAACAGAGTGGCAGGCCGGTCCTTCAGGGGCAAGGGACTGTCTTTCGAGGCGAGAGCTTCACCTTTAGTTACTGGTGATGGGGAGCCCAGTATACTGGGTTCTCCCTTACTTGGGATGTTTGGGATATGAAGAGAGGATGGCCTCTCTACTTTTTGCTTTGACTGATAGAAAGATGGTGCCAAGAAAGACTCCTCAGTTTGTGGCTGTCCAATCATCTTGAAGGCTTTACGCTCCTTCTCTAAAATATCTGTTTGTTGGCGAATCTGTTCCATCATCTCTTTTTCATTTTGCTGCTGCAATTGCTTTTGCCTTTTTTCCTTGTCAGTATTTAGCTTTTCTAACTTCTTAAGCATAGTATTGGAAGAATCTGTACTCAAAGGAGCCACTTGATCTGAAAAATGATACTTTCTAGCTTCCCTGTTGCTATCCAGAGCAAGAGCTGTCCTTTCAGTTTCTTCTCTTCCCAATAGTTTCCTTCTTTGGATACTTGTGTCTAGTTGGGAACTTGTTTTCAGGGGGTCTTGATGTGGAATATAAAAAAATGTAGGCAGACTATTTGAAATAAAAGAGTGTCTCAGCTGGGGTTTACAAGTAATGGGTTCAGAGCCACAGAACAGTTTTTCCTTCATAGTCCCATTCTTCAAATGCTCTGGGCCGGAGGGTGCTCCCTTTTGAGTCAATGCATAGCTAGTCTCACTTGAGGCACTGGGGGCATTGTCCTGTGAATCAAATTTTGAGCTGGTAGATATTTTAGGGGATGAAACTTGCAATTCTCCTTCATCTAAAATTAGGGACTCAAGTTTGCTCTTTTGGCTTTCATCACAGCTCAGAAGTTCTAAGCTTCCTTGAGAACTTTCACTATCAGGAGTGCCCTGTGGAGATTGAAGGCTTTCAGGCATGAGTTCTGTAGACCATCTACGTTCCTCTGAAGGAGACACACCACCAAGGGAACGAACTTTCAACAATTCTAAGCTAAATATAGCTTGCTCTAGTTCTCTCATTCTCCGACTTTCTCTTTTGGCTCGGCCCACTTTTTTTTGATGGAGATCCTCCAAGGACTTGGGTCTCTGTCTTACAACCACATCTTCCTGCAAATCAGTACCACTTTGGCTTCTGCCTCGCTCCTGCTGTATGTCTGGAGACTCCTTGGGAAAGTCAACTGAACTCTCACGGCTGATTCGATTACTCTCTATTACAGATTTACATTCCTCTATAGCTTTCACTCTGTTGTCAAAGGAACAATCCTCCCATTCTGAGGGGTCCGAACCCTGAATTTCCAGGGCTCCATGTGCCTTGATAGGGGCCAATCCATGTCCTAGTTTTGTCTCTTTCAGCCTTTGTTCCTTTAAAGCTTTAAATCTATATAAAAACAGACAAAATAGATTATAGATCTCTATTGTTTACCAATGAAGATAATGCATTAACTAAGAATTTTATTTAGATGCTCAACTGTACTTAAGACTGGCCTCAATAAATACTCCTGCCTCAGCCTCCTAATTAACTGGTACTGAACCAGCTTTAAAATTTTCTTTTCTAAGCTGGCACAGTGGCACCTTTAATCCCAGCACTCAGGAGGCAGAGGTAGGAGGATCACTGTGAGTTGAAGGCTAGCCTGAGACTACATAGTGAATTTCAGGTGAGCCTGGGCTAGAGTGAGACCTTCCTCAAAAAAAAAAATTCTTTTTTTAATACCAAAGTATTTCTTGATTACAACCAATTCAAATTTTCCTCTTCCATGAGTTGACAAAACAAAACTTTCATTATGCTATTCCTAACTGGATGACCTAGACAAAGTGTCAAGTAACTCAGAAGTAAGTTTTCTCCCCTCCCCACACCCTCCTTCTCCCTTGGACAGGGTCTCACTCTAGCCCAGGCTGACCTGGAACTAACTGTTTCCAGGCTGGCCTAGAACTCATGGTGATCCTCCTACCTCTGTCTCCCAAATGCTGGGATTAAACATGTGTGTCACCACACCAAGCTAACTTCAGTTAATAATACCTTTAAGATAGAAAATATAAGATCAATGGTTTCTAAGGATGAAAAGAGTTAATATTGCTAAATGTATGAGTAAATCTAAAGTAAAAAATTCTTAGCCATTATAACCACAAACCATGGAGGTTTCCAACCCAACTTAATTCAATAATGAGCACTTTCTAACTTCTATTATAGACCAGACCAATAAAAGTAAAAAGTGGTAGTGGTGTCATCTCTAGTGAAAAAAACAAACTGTATAAAATAAGTAATAATAAAAATATTAAAGCAGAGATGTAAACAAAGGATGTAGGAAAAGAGAAGAAACAATTATTAAAGTAATACAGATCACCTTTGCCTTGCTCTGAATCCTCTACATGTTGACTGCAAAAGGATAATTTTGTTCTTTTGTTCTTTGTATCTTTTGCTTTGCCGGTAGCCCTTCCATCTTGCCTGTATGCAGGTAGCAGCCATGTGCCTGCGCCTACAGAGTTCTCTCCACCTTCTCTGGATAATGATGGCTGCAGCTCGTAACTCCAGGTACCGTTGCCTCTCTACGTGAGCACGCCAGGAAGCTTGGAGAAGGACAGCAGCACTGGCCTTAACAAAGGCATCCTTCTCCACAGCTGTATCTCTGGCTTGCTTCATATCTAGGTAATTCCTCCAGAATCGCTGGGGAGAAAGAATAAAAACGTATTATTCATCACAATATAATCACACAGAAAAGAAACAAAGAATAAATTTCCTGTTGATAATGACTAGAAATAAAAGTTTCAGCTCTTTCACCGAACTGCACAGAGGCTTCAGAATGTACATGATCCAGTTTCCCCTGTCACCCACTGCCATGCCCAAAGAAGGCATTACCATTAGAGATATAGAAATTAATACTATTTTACAAGAGATGTTCAAGATTACCCTCATCCACCGTGGCCTAACAGATTCTAAAGCTTATACAAGTACCACACCCAAATTTGTCCTAAGCACTAAATCAACTTTTGAAAGGTTGATGACAAGAAACTAAGAAACTAAGAAGGCCTCTGCAAGATCTGAGGCAGAAGGGACACCCAATTAAGGAGCTGGGTGCAGATGGGCAGTGGCTCCAAATCATGGCAAAGAATCATAGGCCAAGGACATAATCAAACAGTAATTCAAGATCAAGAAATGAACAAACATAAAAACTTGCTCTTTGAAAAAAAAAAATAAAACATTTCTTGCCTAAAGCAGTGGTAGAAGCCTTTAACCACAGCACTTAGGAGACAGAAGTAGTAGGATCACCATAAGTTCAAGGCTAGCCTGGGACTACTTGAAAGTAAATTTCAAGTCAGTTAGGGCTGGAGTGAGACCCTACCTGAGAAAATACACACACACACACACACACACACACACACACTTTCTTATCCAGATATGCTTGCCTAAAACAGCTATTTTAAATTTATAGCCTTGTCCAAATTAATTATAGAACTTAATTTTCATGTCCTATAAATTAGCACATTATATTATAGTCTCTTGATATAATTTGAGCACTATACGGGAACTAAAGATGAAACACTCAATATTTTCTTATACAAACAGAAGAGGCCTAGGAGAATAGCCAACAACATGAAACAATGGGAAAGATAATAGAGAGATGTGAAGCAATGGACTTATCAGCTAAACTGAGGCATCAAACAATATCCATATAGCTCAAATGTCACTAAAATCATGTTCATGTACATACCTTACAAGACATTGTGACTTTAAGTTTAATTTCATTCAAATTCAACACAATTAAAAATAACATTAAGAAAGCAAAAACAAAAAAAAAATTTTTAAAGAAGAAAAAAAAGAAAAAGTAACATTAGTAGTCTATTAGTATATGCAAAGCAATTTGCTGGGTACTACAAACATTTCAAACTTGAGTATTATTCTCATCTTTGAAGTTTCTTCATCATTATTATATTATTTAAATGTTTTACAGTAAAATAGTTTTGGTTACCACTGAAGCCCAAATAAAGCAATTACTCCCATCATACCTGGATAATAACAGAGGCCTGTCTCAAATGCAGGAAATGTTGCCTACATAGTAAGACCCTAAACCATCGTTGCAACAATATGATTCTGCGAAGCACTTCTTGGTGAAGCAGATCTTGTAAGTGCTGTCGTTCCTGCTCCTTAAGGAAGACCTAACAAAAGGAAGAAAGAAAAGAATTTACCTTATGAAGAAATGAAAAATTTATTTCACAACTGATTTTTTAACTTTTTATTGTTAGCTTCCATAATTATACATAATAAACCATTATAATTCCCTCCCCATCTCATATCCACTTCCCCTCTCAATTATTCTCTATTTTGTGTCAGTGTCATCATCTTTTCCTCCCATTATTATCAGGCACTGTGAAGTCAGGAATATCAAGGCAGTTTTGTGTCTGGAAGCTTGCACTGTAAGCAGTCCTACCCTTCCTTTGGCTCTTAAAATCTTTGCGCCACACAATTGATCTCTTCTGTGTTAAGCTTTCAGAGAACACATAAAATGGAAGACTGTAAATAAAGTAGTGATAATTACAACTGGTTTAAAGTAATCATTCTCAAGTTGAAAAAAAAAAAGATACTAAGGTGGCTGGAGAAATGGCTCACCAGTTAAAGGCACTTGCTTGCAAAGCCTGATGGCCTGGATACTCACGAAAAGCCAGATGCACAAAGAGGGGCATGCATATGGAGTTTATCTGCATTAGTAATAGGCCCTGGTATACCCATTCATTCATTCTCATTCTTTCTCTCTGTCTTGCTCTTCTCTCTCCCCTTGTAAATAAATAATAAAATATATCTTTTTAAAAAGATACTAGAGTATGAGAGAAAAAATGGGAAGATGAGAAAAATCACAGAATGTTCAATGCCAGAGAGCATGATGTATTATTACCTCCCATTAGGAAAATCACTGCCATAATAAATCAATGAACTACTATGATAAAGTCATATTTTTGAGGGTGTTGGAGTAAGAGAAAATTAAGAACCATAGATCAGGCTGGAGATATGGCTCAATGATTAAGATGCTTGTCTGCAAAGCCTAAAAACCCATGTTCAATTCCCCAGTACCCACATAAAGCCAAATGCACAAAGTGGCACATGCATCTGGAGTTCTCTCTCTCTCTCTCTCTCCTTGAAAATAAATGCTTTTTTATAATAACCATAGATTTTGAAAACTGATCAAAACCCAAACCAATGATAACAATCTCTTGAAATCCAGCATATATTAAAAGCTTCTTACAGCCCACAGTTATTTCCCTTGTTTTTGTTTGTTTGTTTTTGTTTTTGCGTGCTGAGAACCAAACCCAGGGCACTGAGCCAAATCCCCAACCCCCAGCCCACAGTTATTAAGCGGGGGTATGCAAAGGATAAATTAGACATGTCCCTTGGGAAACAGAATTTATACTTCATCTTTAAAAGCAAGAAAAGAGGAAAACAGGAGGCTAACAGAAGCTGGAGATAGAAAAGCACACATGAGTAACAAAATAATAAGGACAGGCACATGAGACAACTCAACAATTATCTTGATAAAGAGAATTATTAGCTAGTATGAAGCTACAGCATAGATTTTTTTTTGGGGGGGGGGAGGCAAAGAGTCTCATGTGGCCCAGGCTAACTCATATGTAACCAACTCATTATATAGCCAAGGATGACCATAAACTCCTGATCCTCCTGCCTCTACTTCCTAAATGCTGGGATTACAGGTATGTGCCACCTCACATAGACAAGTCAAAGGTTATCTATCTATGAATCTACCATCTGGATTTTTGAGGCAGGGTCTCACTCTAGCCCAGGCTGTCCTGGATTCCCTCTGTAGCCTCAAGCTGTCCTCAAATTCATGATGACCTCCTACCTCAAGCATCCTGAGTGCTAGGATTAAAGGTATACACCACCATGCCTGGCTCTAATGGATTATTAGTAAGAGGAAGATGTTTGAATTTAATGAGAATATCAGGGATTATTATTAAGCAGGAGGCTAACATAAAGAAATATCAGTAGAATGACTTTAGGGCTCAGAAGATACTTCAGTCATTAAAAATGCTTTTTTTTTCATTTTGAGTTTGATTCCCAGAACCCATATAAATTCCGGGGATGTGGTACACACTTTTAATCCCAGCATTTGGGGTTCACTAGCCAGCCAGTCTCCCTAACCAGTGAGCTTTAGGACAAAGAGAGGCTGTCTCAAAAATGAGAGGTGAAACAAGTTCCTGAGGAACATCTGAGGTTATTCTATGGCCTTCATATGCACACATGTGCCTGTGGACCTCAACATATATTTGTACATACCTCCCCCAAAACCTACACAAATCATAAAAATGATTTTAATAATATGGGTAGGATAGTTCAGTGGAATGACTAAAAGAGACTCTGCTGCAAGGAAAAAACAGGTGAGTGAGTGATAAAGGGGGAAACCTGATGTTCCCCAGCTACTGACAGCAAGCCTACAGGCTGCCACAAATCAACCCATGCAAGTGCATACACCACATACATACCATGCACACCAAAAAAAATGAAAAAAAAAAACAAAAACCCTAGCCAGATATACACACTCTTTTCATTAAAAAGTCTCACAGGGCCAGGCATGGTGGCTCACTACTTTAATCCCAGCACTTGGGAGACAAAGGTAGAAGGATTGCTGTGAGTTCAAGGCCACCCTGAGACTACATAGTGAATTCCAGGTCAGCCTGGACTAGAGCAAGACCCTACCTCGAAAAACCAAAAAAAAAAAAAAAAATTCTCACAGGCAAAGACTGACATTATAAAAACACAAAAAAAGCACTTAATTTTGACACAGGATGTATATATTTACCATTGTTTTCCCAACTTGATAAGTATCTGGATTAAGATGTATTTTCCTGAAAAATTCCTGAATGTTAAATTTTGATGGAATAATATTTCGGGGAAGAAGCACATGGAAGTGGCTCACAAAATCCTGAAAAGTAAAAAGAAAATGTAAAATCACAAAGAAATTGGATGAAATTAAGGCTCTGAACTGGCTTATTATCCTTTATTAATCTAAAGTAGTATGAAACATGCTTGTTGCCACTTTAATCTCAATAGTCAGGAGTCAGAGGTAAGAGGTTGAAGCTACCCTGAGACTACATAGTGAACTCCAGGTCAGCTTGGGCTAGAGCGAGACCCTAACTTGGAAAACAAAAATCAAAACAAAACTAGCTTATTAATTTAAAATTTTATAAAAGGCTAATTTTTTTAATATTTTATTTATTCATTTTCAAGCAGAGAGAGAGAGAGAGAGAGAGAGAGAGAGAGAGAGAGAGAGAGAGAGAGAGAGAGAGAGCGCGCACCAGGGCCACCACCTCGTGGGTCTGGCATATGTGGGTCCTGGGGAATTGAACCCGGGGCCTTAGGCACTGGAGGCAAGTGCCTTACCCGCTGAGCCATCTCTCCAGCCCCTAAAAGGCTAATTTTTAGAACTTAAGGGGAAAGGTAATTCAAATATTACGATGACATAAGAAAATGGAAAAAGTTAATCATCCCTTTTGAAAAAACTTTATAAAAGACCAAACAAAAAGTTATTCCAAAGGATCCTGAAATTTTTAGCTGGGAAAAGTGAAAGCAAACATAGCACCTATTAGGATAGACCTGAGAATGAGGCTTTCTGAGAATGAGAATACAGCACAGAACTGTTGGGCTCCTGAGAGACTCCAATGTAATTTCTGCACTTACTGCAGTAGTAGTTAATAATACCAAACAATTTATCTGTGGCTTTCTATGAAAGAAAATCCTGTTGCAAAAAGTTCACAGGAAAAAAAACCAAATAGAATCTTTTTTTTTTTTTTTTTTTTTTTTTTTTTTTTTTTTTGGTTTTTTGAGGTAGGGCCTCACTCTAGCCCAGGTTGACCTGGAATTCACTATGTAGTCTCAGGTCTCAGGGTGGCCTTTAACTCACAGCGATCCTCCTACCTCTGCCTCCCGAATGCTGGGATTAAAGGTGCACGCCACCACGCCAGGCCAGAATCTTTTCTTTTGACTAGATAATTCTGACTGATCTATTTGAATTACAGGAAAAGTCAGCACAAAGAATTGCTGTTATGAGTAAACTATTAACCAATATTCCGATCAAATGAGAATAGCTCAGTACTCTATTCTAGCGTAACACAAGCTTAATGAGAAGGCTGACATTCAAAGGAAGCCAGTAGTTCTCTTAATGATTTTCAATTTTGTATTTTAAAAAGTAAAATGGAAAGGAGAGTATTAGAGAAATAAATAAGTCCTAAAGAAATAAGTAAACTATTTAGTAATAGTTTATCTGATGTGAATATATATCTAAATATCATTATAGAAGCATATAAACCTGGAAAGAATACTTGGAGCTATATCCTGACTGGCGAATTCGAACTGTTTCCAGCATCCCAGTGTATCGAAGTTGTCTTAGAACCAATGCATCACTGAATCTTAAGGGAAGCTAAAAAATAAAATAAATAAAATAAATGAGGGGAAAAGTCAACTCAAAATAATAGATCTTCAAATAAGAATTTATCTTACAGCCATATTTGACTTCTGAATAAGAATTGATTTAAGGTTATCTGGTTAAAATATAATTGACATTATGAGAAAGCTCACCTATCATACAAATGATAAGGGCAAAAACGTCATTCATATATATGCCCACCAGGAAGAATGCAGACACCTTGTGCATCTGGTTTTACATGGGTACTGGGGACCTGAACTTGCACTGGCAGGCTTTGTAAGTAAGTGCCTTTATCCACTGAGCTATCTCCCCAGGCCCACGGGCAAAAATTTCTAAGCATGAACAATGCTAAACAATTTCATTAAGAAATATCACACATTCAAATTAGAAAGATTAAGCCTGGTGAGGTTGTGTGGTGTATGTCTTTAATTCTAGCACTTAGGAGATAGAGGTAGGAGGATCACTGTGAGTTTGAGGCCAGCCTGGGACTACAGAGTAAGTTCCAGATTAGTAGTGAGACCCTACTTCGAAAAACCAAAATAAATAATTAAAATTAAAAACAGTAATAGAAAACACTGTGGGGCTGGAGAAATGGCTCAGCAGTTAAAGGTACTTGCTTGCCAAGCCTGGTAGCCCAAGTTGAAACCACAGGCACTAAGTGGCATGTACGTCTGGAGTTTGTTTGCAGTGGCTAGGTGCTATGGCATGCCCATCCTCCAAACTCAACCTCTCTCCTTGCAAATAAATAAAAAATATTTTTAAAAAAAGGCTAGGCCAGGTGTGGTGGCACACACTTTTAATCTCAGCACCTGGAAGCAGAGGTGGGAGGACTGCTGTGAGTTCAAGGCCAGCCTGAGACTACAAAGTAAGTACCAGGTTATCCTGGGCTAGAGTGAGACCCTAACTGACACCAACACATTACTTGCTCATTCAGTGTATCTAACTATGGATAATAAAGATTTAAAAGGCTAGCCTTCAGAGTAATAAGTTGCACAAAAGAAAACTTTTTTCTGATGGAATTTCAAGAGAAAATGACCTCTTGAAAATGATGAACTAACCCACACTAACACTGTACAAAGAGTTAAGTGTGGAAATTAGAAGAACAGCTATATAAAATATGTATAGTATACTAATTTCCTTAGAAGAAATGCAGACAGTTCTTCTCTGTTTCTTCTCTTTATTAGAATTCAAACTGGAGCTTGACATAACTGAGTGATATGCCATCATATATAAGATGTGTTTACCTTTTCAGCATTAGAGCGAATGCATTTTACAAAATATGGTTCTGCTTGACCAAGTGTCTCCATCAGCTTATTTAATGATACCTGCAATAAAAAAAAATGTAATCAGCATATTTTCCTATTCCAAGTTGGCAACAAATAATTAATAAACAATAATGTTGGCATAATATTAAAATTTTTCTATAAATAGAAGGGGTTTATTTCTACAAAGTAAATTGAGTGTATTCCTATTCTGGTTAAATCCAAAATAAGTAAGGAAAAGGACTATAGTTTAATCTTAAACCTGAGGGCCTAACAAGAGTAAACACTGCAGATACAATTCAGAATAATCTATATACAGAATACTTTTTCAGTACTTTTCAAAGTTCTTTAAGCTTTATTTAAACATATAGCTCTGTGTGTGTGTGTGCGCGTGCGCGTGTGTGTGCACACGTGCATCAAGAGAAATCAGATTCAACATTGAATGTCTTCCTCAACCACTCTTCCCTTTATTCTATGAGACAAGGTCTCTTGGGGAACCTAGCATTCACTGATTGGCTACTGTAAGCAAGCCAGTAAGCCCCAGGGATCCTCCTGTACCTTCCTCTGCGGCACTGGGAGTATAGTAGTTTGCCACCAAGTACAGCACTTTCTTTTTGGTGCTGGGAATCCAAACACAGGTCTTCAGGCAAGCACTTTACCCACTCTCTCCAGAGTCATCTCTCCAGCCTAGTATGTTGCTATTACATTCCATTATTAAAATATTCTTTTCTATTTGATTCATGTGTTGGTCAGAGAGGCTACCGAGTGAGTCCCTCAAAACAATAAAGGCTACTGCCAATGCTCTTGGCTGCCTAAAACTAGATAGTAAGACCCTATTCCTGAAGATACCACAGGCTTTTGCTGAAGGACACTGAAGTATCAAGCTAGAACTGAGCTAGCCACCTCTTCCCTTCTGGTCACCAACCATTGTGCTGCGAAATGCAAGTTGCTAAGGGGAAAAGTCATTACCTAGCATTGGCCCCTGCAAGTTACACAACCAACTAGACAATGTGCTCAGAGGTGCAATAGTGGTATGACTGCTACGGGGTAACCACCTGCTCTATAGGAGGGATCCATGTCTAGTACTGAAAACTTAGTCATCAAAAACTGATGACTGGGAAGGCTATAGGCCCTAGAAGGGAAGCTACTGCTGTTATTTAACTTAATGGATATGTTGTCCCCATCAAATTGCTCTCTAGGTACTTAGATTTATGCCTATAGAAAGAAGCTTCTGTTTGCAGTTAGTGGTGAATGTTTGACTTAAAGTCATCAAAGTACCAAGATTAAGATGCCGTTGATTTAATATAAAAAAAATAATAATAAGATGTCGTTGAGTGCTCAGCACTAAATGAGACTTCTCTATCATGCCTTCCAAAGCTCAGCAAACACTGCAGAAGATGGGCAGGAAAGAATGTAAGAGGAAGAGGATGGGGAAGATGGCTTTAGCTGCTGTCATCCAGGCATGAAGTGGCTGTTACCTTCATGATCTCACAGCAACTGTCATTACCAGCACCTACACAATATTAGGCCTATCAAAATTCTGTCATGGATGACAGAAGCGGAGGAAAGACATTAAACCCTAAGAGGGACTAGCTGGGAGAGGTAGCTCATGCCTTTAATCCCAGCACTCAGGAGACAGAAGTAGGATGGCTGTGAGTTTGAGGTCAGCCTGGCTAGAGCAAGACCCTACCTCAAAAAAAAAGGCGGGGGAGGGGACTAGATAGAAAGAATTAGGGTTGAGTGAAAGGGGGACAGGTGCTGGAAAAAAGTATCCTTCAGCTTAAAAAGAATTCCTTATGCACAGAATTCTAGAATAACCATTTCTTTTCAATCTTTTAAAGTTATTGCTGTTGTCTTCTAGCTTTGACAGTTTCCACTGAGAAAACTACTTCTCATCAGCCTATGACTGGGAAGGTCACTTGTCTTCTCTACTTTAGCAATTTGAGATGTCTCTTGCTATTTTTTTTTTTATTTGTTCTGCTTATGCTGTATGATATGCTTTTTGTTTTTTTGAGGTAGGCTGACCTAGAATTCACTATGTGGTCTCAGGCTGGCCTAGAAATCACAGCAATCCTCCTACCTCTGTCTCCTTGGATTAAAAGAGCACTGGGATTAAAAGCGAGAGGCACCACCCCCAGCATGCTTTGATTTTTGCACTTCTACTTTTGTTGTTTTTTGAAATAGGGATTTATGTAGCCCAGCTGGCCTAGAACTTGCTTACAGCTGAAGATGGCTTTGACCTCAAGTGCTGAGATTACAGACATGCACCATCACACCCAGCACTTACATATTTTGTAATCAAAAATATTTTGGCCATCCTTTCTTCAAATATTTTTCTGCATGTTCCTCTTTCCTCTCCTGAGATTACAATCACACTTGTTCAGACAACAACTTGATATTATCCTACATGTTACTAATGCTATTTTTTCTGCCTTCCTTATTGTTGCTTTCCTTGTTGCTTCTTTCTGAGCTTAATTTTAAACTACATGTGACTTCAATTTCACTACTTCTAAACTGCTAGCTAGGTATGAATCCATCTAGTTTACTCTTTTAACAAATACTACATTTTTTATCTTAAAATCTTTTATTCTTTAACGTCCACTTCCTTAAAAAGTGTAATTCCAAGGGGAAAAAAAAACAAACAGGAATTAAAATGAGAGTTCCCTCTCGGGGCAGTGTCCTGAGAGTTTGTCATCATCTCTAAAGAGATACCTTCTACTTGTTCTCATTATATTCATGTTTTTTGTTATACCAATTGATATTTAAAAGATCTACAAAACAGGCATGGTGGTAGATACTGATAATCCTAGCACTAAGGAGACAGAGGCAGGAGGACTGTCACATTTAAGGCCAGTTCTAGATCAGCCATAGTCATATAGTTAGACTTTATCTCAAAAAAAAAAGTAAATACATGCATGTGTAAATATATGAATGTGCACACACATCTACCTGAAAGAGTTCCTACCTACTACTTACACTACCCCTGTCATTTTTAGGTCTGTTTCTAATACCCATCCCCCACCTCTCGTTAAGGGTTATTTTCCTAACTCTTTGCATGCTTCTTAATTGTGCTAGGTAAGTTTCATTATGGTATTTCATACATGCATACAACATGCCTGGATCATATTCCCCCCTCCATTCACCTCCCTCTTTAGAAGTAATTAATATTCTACTTTCATGTTCTCTCTTATTTCCCCTAGATTCCATATATGAGAGAAAACATATGTGATACTTGGCTTTTTGAGTGCTGACTGCCAACTATCTTCTTATCGGATGCTAGACACTGTTTTACACTGCTGTATTTCCTAAACTGACAAACATTTTTCCTCGGTTACAGTTAAATTATTTAGGAGCAATTTGATTCTTTCAAGACTTACTTTTAAATTTTGGGAGTGCAGGACCAGAGCAGCCATTATTCTAAAGTATTTGAGTCCTATTTCTAAAACAAAGTCTTTTTGACCCAAGTATCAAGAGCTTACTCCACTCTAGCTCATGGGAACCAAACGATTCCTCTAGTCTTTGGTATCAGATATTATGAGAATTCAGGTGGTTCTTTTCCTCAATCCCATAGAATTTTATCCCAATATATGCAAATCAGCCACAGACTAAAGGAGACTCTTTAGCAGACCTGTAGCTTTCTTTCCATGAAGCTTGTTCTGATCCACTATTCTGTCCCACAAATTCTTATTGTTCCTACCTTTCTATCAACTCAGAAAGACCACTAGCATTTGTTTGGGCTCCCTCTTACTGAGTTTTAAGCAAACTGCAATTAGGCATTTTCCAGAGACTTTCCACATTTATTTGTATAGACAAAAGGATCACAATACCTCAATGCATGACATTTATCTGGAAATATTTAATTCATAATTCCTATTTATTTCTCTGGTTTTCATACTAGAGAGCAAATCTTGTATCAGTTAAGCCTTCATGAGTTGTACAATTTCATTTTGATGAAAATGAACATTCACAGATAGGACATGAAGTCCAGGATAGCTGGGTACCACCCATTCTTACCACTTCTTTTGCAGCTTCTTCACACTTAACCTACCATCATGACATTAATGCCCCGTCTGAGCTCCAAGCTCATCAAACTGCCTTTTGATAAGAATTTGAACTCCCGTGTTGATTTGCTAATGAGAGGGGAAGTGTTAATGGACTAACAGTTGTGGTGCCAAGTCTTACACTTAAATGCTCACATTTATGTTGGATAAGAATAAACTTTGAAGCCGGGCATGGTGGTACACGCCTTTAATCCCAGCACTTGGGAGGCAGAGGTAGAAGGACTGTCATGAGTTCAAGGCCACCCTGAGACTACATAGTGAATTCCAGGTCAGTCTGGACTAGAGCAAGGAGACCCTATCTCAAAAAACCAAAAAAAAAAAGAATAAACTTTGATAATATATTAATAGGGTTTTACACCGCAGTGCTGTACACACACAAACAAACACACACACACACACACACACACACACACACACACACACACACACACACCACTTAGGTATCATTCATCTTTGGGTTTCTAAAACTACAATATGAAGAGTACAACTCTAGAATGGGAGTGAGGACAGCATCATGGCCTGCTCAAACAAATTTCTCATTTCTTTTTACAACTCCTAACATCAATAACGAGAGAGGATTTTTAAGTCTGTGGTAGAGATTTCATTATAACTCACTGCCTGTCCTTTAAGCTTACTGACATATGAGAAGTAACTTGGCTCTTTACTCTTGTTCTCCTTCTTTTCTTTACTTTTACAAAATAAAGCAAGTGACCAAATCATGGATTATTCACTGGGAAGCCCATTATTCAGAGACAATGGATGAAAAGCAAAAAGCCAGATAACTTATTTTCCATTTTTGGTGCATCTTTCTAAAATGCCATTAAAGTATGGCTATTTAGGGACACGAAGCACATCATATCAATTATCTTGAAAATCACATTGCTGATTTTGTCACTGCTATGTAAAAAAAGACAATAAAGAAAGAAAGAAGAAAGAAAATAAGAGAAAAGGAAAGAAAGAAAGAAAGAAAGAAAGACAGACACAGACAGACAGACAAATTCTGATTGTTTATTTGCATGCACTACTTTGCATATTTGGCTGTTTTACATGGGTAGTGGGAATGGGAATGGAACCCAGGTTGTTAGGCTTTGTAGGCAAATGCCTTAACCATTAAGCCATTTCTCCAGTCCTTAAAAAAACAAATTTGCATAAGGAAAATGGGAAATAACCTGAAACTGGGCACTGATACTGGGAGGTTTCTTCTTCTTGTGCAAATGAAGAAGGGATTTGGTAATGCGATCCTGTAGGGTCAGTCTTGTCAGATGCTTCAAAGAATTGACCTCCAGCAAGTGCTGAAAAGAAAGGGGACAAAATGCTTACATAAATTAATTGAGAAAAAAGCCAGTTTTAATTATTTCCTGTCATATAAGATCATTTATTCTATATGATGGAAATAGAAAAATTTACTATCCATTCTACCTTCCTCCTTCCTTTGCTCAGAAGCTAGGACATAAAAATGAAGCCACATTTCCCAAACTATAGCACCTAGAACTGTGGGTGTGGCTTAAGTTTACCAATCAAATACTCTCCAGTGATGCTGGGCAAGGGTAACTCAATGGGAGGAAAAGGAAGAGAGAGACTCTGGCTATGCACAAGATGATACTTCTTCTGTAGTCCTGACCACCAGGCACTAGTTTTCTGCATGTTCAGAGGCACAGTACAAGACGCATGTGTTGTCAACACACAGAGTGAGTGCAATTTAGCCCCTGGAGCAAGTGGTTGTTGCAGCTTCAGAACCCTGAGTTCCCCTGAGGTGGCATGTGCCTGGAAGCAGCAGCAGCGCTGGCAGGTTCCCTTGACTTCCCAGTCTTATTACAAGTACACTCAGCTCTGCATGGGTTTACCACTCAGAAGCAATTGACACTCTAAGAGTCTTTAAGTGCCTAAATATTTAAGTCATTTTCTACTTAAAAATACCTACAGTGATTACTGTTATCTGCAACTGAATTCTGAAATATAGTGACAGAAAATTAAATGAAGTTTCAGGGCTACAGAAGATATGATAAACACTTCCCTAGCGCACTGGGCATCTGTTAAATACTGTTAAAATCACTATTGTATTAATGATAACTTCTTTAAGTTCTCATTCCTGCTGCTGGTCATTTTCCTATAAAATAACCAAACACATTGGTGAATGGGGCAAACTGACTCCCAAGTTAGCAACTGTTAAGACTTTTCCTTGCTACCTTGGTTGCCTTAAGCCAGGAACTGCCAAACAACCTGTGTTAAAAAAAAAAGGGGGGGGGCGTGGTGGCGCACGCCTTTAATCCCAGCACTCAGGAGGCAGAGGAAGGAGGATCGCTATGAGTTCAAGGCCACCCTGAGACTACATAGTGAATTCCAGGTCAGCCTGGACTAGATCGAGACCCTACCTCAAAAAAACAAAAAAAAAGGGGGGGGAGGGAAAGGGGAAAGAGAAAGGGAAAGAAAAGAAAAATAAAGAAAAAAAGAAAAGAGAAAAGAAAAAGGGGGCTGGAGAGATGGCTCAGCATTAAGGCACTTGCCTATGAAGCCTAACAACCCAGGTTCAATTCCCCAGCACCCTCATAAAGCAGAATGCACTAAACAGCGCATGGAGCAACTGGAGGTACTGGCATGCCCATTCTCTTTATCTCTCTGCTTGCAAATAAATAAAAATATTTTCAAAAATTATAAGCAATTTACATTTTAGTGTTCATAAGGGAACATTTACCAGAACATGGGCAGTTATTCAGTTACACGTTATCTAGAGTCACATTTATACTAAAACAGCAGAGCTAAGTATCAACAACAACTACTTTTTATGGAAAATCCTGGCTAACTGCTATAATAATGAGCATTAGAAAAGCACTAACTAGAAATGCTTTTAAAATTCAAATTTTTATCTTACCCTGGATCAAAGAGAAATAAAAAGATCATATGCAAAATGGCAGTTACTACACAAAAAATTTGCCTTTATATTCAAAGGCTCTTAAAGCAAGTAAAAAATGGTATTTATCACAAGTATTTACCTGAATTATATAAGGCATTCCTTTCTAGAAGAGCTACTCTTGTTTCTAAAATGGATACAACTAAGTGTATACAGTTCCTTATCCTGAATATGAACAAGGTACTTCTATTTCTTTATGATGATTGGTTGAATTAGTAATTTAAAAAGTCACTCAGTAGGACAGTAATAGGAAAAAAAGTTTTTGTAATACTCACCTTTGGAAGGACAGGCTTGGATTTGAAGTTTTTGTTTCTCCTATAAAGATAAATCATTCATTAGAAAAAAATGAAACTATAGTTGAAGTGATAGACTTCAAAGTCTCTACTCAAACTGATTATGACATTTCTGGGAATACAGGTCCTTTGTATAAAAATATTACTTGACTCAATCAAGCAGACACCTTTGGGAAGAAAGAGTAAGCAAGGAAGAAAAAAAAGGAGGAAAGAAATACCTGCATTGTAAAGTAGATATAAGTATATTCAAGCCTGATGACTAGTAATGTAATATTATAAGCTACAGTTTCATTTTCTTTTATGTGGGTAGGGCTCTGCATTCCCAACCAACAAAGATTTATTCCTCTAACTTCATGACTTTAAATGGTATGTATGTCTAAATTTCATGAATCTTTTAAAAACAAAAACACATTCATTTTTAGAAATTAAAAATTCTGCTATTCTTTTTCCTTATTCATGAACAAGTTATTTTATATGTAACTTTTCTTATAGCTTCAGAAAGAAAAAGAGAATATACCCCAAATGCTTATGAACATATGCTGAGAATTTAGAAAGACCTACACTAAATATAAGGCCTTCTACCTATTAAAGTACAATTTTCACGTCTTTAAATTTGGGTTTCATTACAAGAAATGTAACATAAAGAAAATAATACCAACTACTTATATTTGTTGCTGTGAAAATTAAATGAATTAAAATACATTTCTGTATATTAACAAGACCTACTAATACTATTAAGCAATGATTTAGATAGTAATTAAGAAACTCAATTTAGTCATTCCTCTAGTTTTGGTCAAAATAAATCCTTGGAGCCAGGCGAGGTAGTGCATACCTTTAATACCAGCCAGCAAAGATAGGAGGATCACAGTGAGTTTGAGGCCGCCGGGAAACTACATAGTAAAATCCAGGTCAGCCTGGGCTAGAGTGAGACCCTACCTCATAAAAACAAAAAATATTAAAAGATGCTTGAAAAGTTCCTGCAATATGTAAATGTTACTAACTGAAAACAAACCATCATGCATGGGACATCATGAATGATTATCTCTATGTCCTCAAACCAATTCCATGATCAGGCATGGAAAATCAGTAGGCTTAGATGCATGTTACATACAACTATATATCACATCATTGGTAAGAAATTTTCCCACCTAACTGTAAGGACTACTAGATCTAAAAGACAAAAACTATAGCAATGACTTAAAAAGAGCTAACATTTTTATTCTTTCTCTAGAAGAGAGGAACAAAGAATCATCTCTATAGTGTTTATATTTAGCTGTTTTTTCTAGAAAATGAAAATAGCAAACACATCAATGTTATACATCAGATTTATGACTTTAAATACCTTTAAATACAAAATGCTTTTGAGCCTTTCTTTTTTTCATTCAAGATTATACTAATTAAGTAATACTTCAGCCAGGCATGGTGGCACATGCCTTTGAAATCAGCACTTGGGAGGCAGAAGTAGAAAGAACACTTTGAGTTTGAGGCCAGCCTGGGACGAAAGAGTAAATTACAGGTCAACCTAGACTAGAGTGAGACCCTACCTCAAAACAACAACAACAACAACAACAACAACAACAACAACAAAGCCATCTTTTTTTTTAAAGAGAACTTTAGAAACAGCTATTTAACATGCATAATACGGATCGATACTGACGTGAGAATTCCATGAGCTCTTTCCAGGAGTTTGCTACTTGATGAATTAGCAAATATCCCATCTTTATCAAGCAAGGAAGTGCTAGTTGGTAGTCTGTTCTGGCAAATGCCAGTTCTGACATTCCAGGCAATATCAAATGAATCACTGTAAAAAAAAAAAAAAGTTCAGAATGCTTGTTTTAATTAAATTTTTAGAAAAATACTAAGCAGAAAGAAAATGATTTTATCAGAATGACTAACAATCATTTGGGACCTTTTTGTCATTCATGAAAAAATTTTAGATGGAATGACACATTCATATACAAATATACAAATATAAGAGCACACCATATAGCTAACAACATTAAATACATTGTTGTTTTATATATTATAATGAAACATATAACGGCTTTCCTCTCTGAGAACTTAAAAGTGCTACTTGTATCAACTTGTAATACTAATAGGACACGATCCTACCAAATATCTAATTTTCTCCTGGGACATCTCATTCATTCTCATTCAAACACACAGCATCTACCAAAATTAGTATGCTCCTGTTACAGGCTAAGCACTATTATAGGCACAGGAGGCAGAGGAAGGAAGCAAATACATACAACTACAAGTGATTAGAGCATAATAGTTAATGTGGCTTTTCAGGTAAAAGCAATAAATTGGGTCAGAATCCCACTAAAATACAGATAACATATTAAATGAATTAACAGTTAAAAACAAAAAGAATAAGAAAAAATAGGAATACACCTTTGTAATAATAGGGGTAGCATATTGTCGGGCTTTGTCTGTTCTTTACCATGGCAAGAAAAGAGAAAGTCCATAAACTGAACATTATGTGCAAATGAAAACAGTAATACTATATAGAAGTCAAGGGCATTATTAAAAATAGAACTTTGGGGGCTTGAGAGATGGCTCAGTGGTTCAGGCATTTGCCTGAAAAGCCTAACAACCAGGGTTCAATTCCCCAGTACCCAGGTAAAGCCAGATATATAAGGAGGTGCATGTTTCTGGAGTTCATTTACAATGACTAGAGGCCCTAGCATGCCCATTCTCTCTGTCTCTCTTCTATCTCTCTCTACTTACAAATAATAAATAATTTAAAAATTTTTTAAATATTTATTTATTTGAGAGAGAGAGAGAGAGAGAGAGAGAGAGAGATCTGTCTTTACATGGGTACTGGAGAATTGAACCTGGATCATTCTGCTTTTTTAAAAATAGAAGTTCTCAGTCTTTTTAGCCAAAGTCTCTAAAAGTGCTAACTTCTGGGATTATGTAATACAGGTAGAAAGTTTGAATAAATTTTAATGGAAAATCAGCCAGCTCAAAAGAAAAACACACCAAGACTGGAGATATGGCTCAGTGTTAAGGCACTTGCCTGAAAAGCCTAAGGTCCCAGATTTGATCACCCAGTACCCATGTGACAGATTACAGAGTGGTGCATGCATATATCTTAAGGACTCTATTCACTACCTTAGAGATACTTGCTTATTCATGCTTATTTTGGCTCTATTTACAATAGCCAGGAAATAGAACCAACCTAGATGTCCCTCAAATGAGGAATGGATAATAAAAATGTGGTACATTTATACAATGGAGTTCTATTCAGCAGTAAAGAAAAATGAAAGTATAAAATTTATAGGGAAATGGATAGATCTGGAAAGGATTATACTAAATGAGGTAGGCAGCCTAGGACCAGAAAGCCAAGGCTAAAGGTCCTGGAGTGCTCATAAACACACACCTCTCTCTTTCTCTCCCCTCCCCGCCATTCTATCTCTGCTTGCAATTAAATAAATATTTTTTTAATGGCAAAAGGTAAGCTTTGGTATTCACACTCACCAAGAAAAGTTATTAGATGGTTTGATGTAGTTGAAGCTATTCAATTTACCACTTACCTACAAGATTTATTCACACAAAGAAGCAGAATAACCTTTAACTATTGTAAAAGATATAAAACTAAAGGCATCTCAGAAAATAAAACAAATCAGATCATTTAAAATTATTTTGGAGATACTGTTTTTATAAATCATAGATTGATTTTACTGAAAGCAAGCACAGACTACTTTTGTTAGCTCTAACCTATTTATTTGTTATTACATCATTCACTAAGGAATCAACAGAAAAGTAATGACTAACTTTCTTAATACAAAATAGTAAAAAGCCAGGTGTGGTGACGCATGCCTTTAATACCAGCACTGGGATGCAGAGGTAGGAGGATCAACATGAGTTCAAGGCCACCCTGAGACTACATAGTGAATTCCAGGTCAGCCTGGGCTAGAGTAAGATCCTACCTCAAAAAACAAAAACAATAAAAAAGTAAAAGTTAAAAAAAAT
Organism: Zapus hudsonius; assembly: GCA_004024765.1. Taxonomy (NCBI): domain Eukaryota; kingdom Metazoa; phylum Chordata; class Mammalia; order Rodentia; family Dipodidae; genus Zapus; species Zapus hudsonius. The sequence goes on along the minus strand of PVHP010001238.1, from coordinate 73,081 downwards.
TTCCATTCACAGGCTGGGAAATTGCTCAGCTGGAAAGAGCATTGCTGCACAAACTCACTCAGTACAATCTCCAGCATAGAGAAGACTGGCCATGGTCATCATGCTAATAACTCTAGATTGCTACTCATTACATACTTCCTTGAAAACATACACTAAACTTACTGTTGGTTTTTTTCATTTAGCGTATTCATGCCCTGGAGATCAGAAAGAGGTGTTCTTGGATTCTTCCGAGTTATACCTAGCAAAAAAAAATTTTCAAATTAATACTAAGACAAAGCAAACATGAAAACAAATTCTAAAGATGAATAAAAATTAACATACTTAATACTAAAATGTTTGCCAAATATGCCAAGCAATAATATAAGCTATATATCATGTAAAATGTAAATTCCATACCCATCACAACTATAATTTGGTTAACAATTAACCCAAATAGGAAATTTAAAAATTCTCTCACTGGTCCAGAGATGCTCCTGTTCCCACCTCATGATAGGAGTACAGGTGTATGCCACCAGGCCCAGCATTTTACATTTTACATGGTTACTGAGGGTCAAAGTAAGGTCCACGTGCTTGTAAGCCAAGCATTTTGCTCCTTAACCTCCCCCTTTTGTTTTTGATTTTGAGTTTGAGGTAGAGTCTCACTCTAGTTTAAACTGATCTGAAACTCACTCTAGTTCCAGGCTAATCTCAACTCATGGTGATCTTCCTACCTTAGCCTCCCGAGAGCTAGGATTAAAGGCATGACCGGCCATATTTATTTTTGAAGGATCTTTGGCTAAATGCTAACTGGACATTATGGATAATACACTGCAACAATATGTTCCTCTAAAACATGTTCCTCTAAAAATTATTAACTTTTCATCAGATGGTTAAGTTGCCTGTAACTAAACTTCAAGCATAGAAATTTTAGGCCTTGAGATTTTATAGCCTGGCCTTATTTCCTGTTGATTCTCTGTTCCTGATTATAGATGGAATGTGACAAACTGGCCTCCTGTTTCTACTGCTTGCCTTCTCTGCCATAATGGAATGGATCCCCTGGAACTATACACTGAAATACCCATTCCTTCCTTAAGCTGCTTCATGTCAGGTATCTGGTCACAGGAACAAGTAACTAATAGTGTTATTGTTGTCTGAGGGCTCATTCATTTCATTAATTCATATTTTCCTAAAACTGGTAGTTTCCTGGAGTATTTATTTATTGAGGTAGGGTCTCACTCTAGCCTAGGCCAACCTGGAATTCACTATGTAGTCTCAAACTGCCCTCGAACTCACTACAATCTTCCTTCCTCTGCCTCCTGAGTACTGGAATCAAAGGCATGCATCACCACACCCAGCTTTGCCTGGTTGTTTAAAAAAAATCTTCCAGCCGGGCGTGATGGCGCACACCTTTAATCCCAGCACTCAGGGAGGCAGAGGTAGGAGGATCACCATGAGTTCGAGGCCACCCTGAGACTACAGAGTGAATTCCAGGTCAGCCTGGGCTAGAACAAGACCCTACCTTGAAAAACAAACAAAAAAAAATCTTCCAAACTTGAGTTTATAATTTTATATATCATAAAATTTTAATTAGCACTATTATTATAGTGGATAATTAATAAACACATAAAACAATTGACTGCGCTAACACCCAGAAATGTAGGAACTATTATATGAGCACCCATAAATTCACAATTTCTTCATGTAACTGCTACTCAAATTGGTATATTCCTATCCTAAAACCATATAAATATTAAGAAAGAATATGGTCAAGACTGGGATTGTAAGGCTGAGTCATTAAAAACAAAGCAAATTAACTATCTGTAATTGCTTAAAAATTAAAAAGAATTGGGCTGGAGGGATGGCTCAGCGGTTAAGGCACTTGCCTCCAGTGCCTAAGGCCCCAGGTTCAATTCCCCAGGACCCACGTAAGCCAGATCCACAAGGTGGTGGCCCTGTTGTGCTCGCGCTCGCTCTCTCTCTCTCTCTCTCTCTCTCTCTCTCTCTCTCTTCTCTCTCTCTGAAAATAAATAAATAAAATATTTTTAAAAAATAAAATAAAATAAAAGCTTTTTAAAAAAAATTAAAAAGAATTCATTTAAGCTGTTCCCCAAAAAAAAAAAAAAAAGATTTGTAGAACTGAAGAGATGGCTCAGCAGTTAAATGCATTTCCAGCAGATTTGTAGATTGCTTTAAATAATGCCCATAGATTAAAACACTTAAAATAGAAAGACAGATCATCAGAAGGAGGATTTGTATACCTTTTACAAATAACAGCAATAACGAAGAACTTTTAAAGACACTTTTTGCAAGCAAGCACCTTTAACCACTGAACCATCTCTCCAGCCCAAAGACATTTTTGAAATAAACTTACCTCTTTGTTCTTTCTATGAGAAAAACTTGAAGTGTTTTTCAACACATATTACAAATTTTCATATACCAATAGAGTATAAGTAACTAAAAAAAGAATGCACAATACTTGCTTTAGGACTCCTACTTTACTGTTGTGGGGTTTTTTTGTTTGCTTTGTTTTTTGAAGTAGCATCTCACTCTAGCCCAGGCTGACCTGGAACTCACTCTGTAATCCCATGCTGGCCTTGAACTAACAGTAATCCTAACCTCTGCCTCCCAAATGCTGGGATTAAAGGCTTGGGACACCATGCCTGGCTCTATTTTGTTTTTAAAACATGGTTTCATGTAGCACAGGTTGGCCTTGAATTCACTATGTAGTTAAGAATAATTGTGAACTTCTGGTCCTCTTAACTCCACCTTCAGAGTGTCAGGATTATAGACATGTATCTCCATGCCCTGTTTATGCAGCCCTGGGGATTGAAACCCAAGGCCTCAAGCATGCTTAGCAAGCATTCTATCGAATGAGCTACATCTCAGTCTTTCCACATATATTCTTTCACTGACTGGAAATTAAAGTTTCACAGAATATCAACCAGAAAACCGAAGTCTGTGTCAATTTATTAAAAGCTCAAGATGTATAATAGGTAAATTCAGTCCCTTATACACAAATTACTGAGGTAGGCTTTTAATATTCTATTCTGAATGACTCATTATTCTCACAATAGAACAGCCCAATCACTGTCATCACACAGTAGGCAAAAGAAACAATATTCATGCAGACTAACAAGGAGCAAGAGAAGAACTGGAAACCAAGGGCATCTCTTACTAATTTTATAAGCATCAAACAAACAAAACCTTAGCATGCCTTCTGGTTGTTATTCTTCTCATGCTAAAAGATGGACGTGCTAAGTGACTGTGCTCTTCTTACCAGCCTTCACGGATTTATCAATGGTGTGGAACAGCAGCACAGCTGTTCAAATTCAAACATGAGCAAGCATAAAAATCAGCCAGCTATGAGGAAATTTGGGGGAGTTCTAGATATCATTATTATGGTGATAAATACTTAAAAACATTGGAATTTACCAAATTGTTCTCTCTTAAATTTATTTTCCTTCAACTGCATTTCAATAAAGCTTAAAATGAGCAGGGGAAAAATGCACTGTTCATTTTTATCCATGAATCAGCTCCCTGGAAGCCAATCTAGTAACCCTAAGAGGGTAATTAACAACTCTGTGAGGATAGCCGGCAGGACCACATCCAAGTGAAAGAGCAGGTGTGTCAGCACTTAAGAGAAAGCACTGCAGGCTCAAGGGAAATATCCTGAGACAGCTCAAAAGATCACAGAGATCCGTGATGTTGCCTCTTAGTCTACATCCCTTCCTGGCAAACAAGACTCTTGGTTTCCATTTCCAAATTAGTTATGTGAAGACACAGAGTTAATCAGGATTTTCAGCCTTACTGTACTTCTCTTCCTTGCACCTCTGCAGAATCTCTAAGCTCCTCTGGTGGACTGGGTGTTGGAGAAAGCTAAAACTATCCATACTTTTCAAAATCGCACATGGCGCTGAATCATCATGTCCTTCGGAAGCAAAAGGAAAAGAAAGAAAAAGACATTATGTAAGCCCAAACCAGTAAGAGAATCAAAGATAATGCTGCCAACTATCTTAAGAGTATATTTTAAAATATCAAATAATGTGAATGATTTTCCCAGTTAATTTGAGGAAATCACTTGTAAATAATAGTTTGTGAAAATAAAGATACTTTTCAGAGAGTCAAAGTTCCTGTTTTACTCAAAAGTATTATGAGTTACTGGCATACATAAAAATTTCTAGATTAAAATATTAAGAACATATCAATTTGTATGCTTTTTAAAAATACTCATTTCTGAAATATCTTTAGCATATAGTTGGCAACATTGATAGAATCCCAAAGGAAAATATACTCTAAAACAATTTTCCAAAAACGGAACAATCCTTTCACAAGTCTGGTGATTAGCCACACTTGAGTGCTAATGACAGCCTGTGAGGAAAAGCACAGGAGCAGGGAAACCCAGCAGCAGTTCTGTAGGCGCAACTCTAGAGATGCAGCTGTCCCTCACCAGTGCTTCCTGAGGAAATCAGTAACAGCAGGAAAGGCAGAAAAGACCAAAGCCCCACATTGAGGCTATGGAAACAATGAGTCATTACAGCAATACGGTGGAGGCTTCATTATTATAATTATTAGCAATACAATTAATTTAAAATAGAATTCAGAGATCACCTTAGACTTAAGACTAATGCTGCAACAGTTTTACCTTTAAACCATCAAATTACAAAATTTAATAATAGGGGAAAATTAAGTGACAAATAACGAACTGAAGTTCCAGTAGTGTACATTACTGTATAATTAGAAATAAGATAGGTAATAAAAATAATTCTCACCAAAGAAATCATTTTCAAGGTTAAATGAAGGAAGACGATTTTAAAGAGCTTTAAAGAATATCTTCTCATCTCAATATAATTCCCTAAATTGATCTCTAAATTCCGAGACTAGCATCTACTTTTAGTGAAAGAAAAGGACTCATAATCAAATTAGATAATACTATACATAGATATAGCATGCTATTTAAAAATAAAATGAACTTTAAATATTTTCATATTTGATAAAAAGCAATTACACTAAGATATTACAAACCCATCTACTCAATATGATGATAGTTATAAATATTCAATGTTTCAAAAAGAGACAAAGTTCAAAGTCAAAGATACTTTAGTACAAATACTGAATTCTTACTATTGCCAGAAATTCCCCTTGATGGGCATTTTGGAACAAGTATGTGTTAGCCATCAGACTGGCCCTGTAGTTGGACTGAAAGTTGAAGAGGACCAGGTAAGCTCCATTTACACCCTGTGACAACTGTAATCTGTAATGTTATCTCCAAACTATTTTCAAGAAATATTTCAATAATCTGTTAGAAATAATTCAAGAAGATCATACAAAAATTATGTTCTATGTGAAAGTGCAGTTAATATACTGGATTACTGCATAGAGTTTTCAGAATTCATTAAGTATGTCTACAGCCATTGCATCCATTTTTCATTGGATCTAGGAGGGTATGGCAAATTCATTTGCTAAGGGGCTTCTTATCCCAACACCACATCTAGTTTAGTGCTTTAATAACCTCTGTCCAATCCTTTCATTCTATTTTCACTATGTGAAATAGTTTTTTCCAGATTGCATACAATTTCTAGATTTTTAAAGTAACACTCCTCTTGTTTAAGGGTAACTCGGTTGTCCTGGGATGGTTTTTTTTTTTTAAAAAAAGATTTTATTTATTCATTTTCAAGCAGAGAGATACAGAGAAAGAGAAGGAGAGGGAGAGAGAGAGAGAGAGAGCACCAGGGCCACCACCTTGTGGGTCTGCCTTATGTGGGTACTGGGGAATTGAACCAGGGGCCTTAGGCACTGGAGGCAAGTGCCTTAACCACTGAACCATCTCTCCAGCCCCTGGGATGGTTTTTAAGTATATATATATATTTAAATATTTTTTATTCATTTTCAAGCAGAGAGAGAGAGAGCGAGCGCACCAGGGCCACCACCTTGTGGGTCTGGCTTATGTGGGTCCTGGGGAATTGAACCCGGGGGTCTTAGGCACTGGAGGCAAGTGCCTTAACCACTGAGCCATCTCTCCAGCCCTTTAAGTATATTTTTGATGGAGGTTATTTTCTAAGCAGACACATAAACTGAGATTTGGCTGGCTGATTAGCTGAATAACTGACTGACTGGATTGGTTATTTCTGAGACAAGATCTCACACTATAGCCCAGGCTATACTCAAATTCACGGCAATTCTTCTGGCTTAGCCTCTCGAGTACTTGAATTGTAGGAATGAACCACCTTGTTAGCTACATAACCATTTTTAATTTTTTTTGAATGTTGGGTTATTCATTTTGTGCATTTGTGGCAATAAATGAGATCTCAGTGGTGGTTATGGACTTGACTGAACTCTGCATTGTGCACTTGGAGAGTGATACCCAGGTCCCAGTAAGTGGCAGAGAAGACAAAGGCCAAGAGAAGACACTTGGGCTGGTAGAGTATCGAAGCCTAGGATGGAAGAGGTAGGAGGAGTGTATTGCAGTACATGCCACATGCCCCCAAATTTTTGCCCACTTCCTCTCTTAGGCTCCTCAGACAATACTGGAGGTCACTGCAGCTTAAAGGCTAAAGCCTGAAAAGATAAAAAGATAATTGGCTCTAAGTGACTGTCTCAAGCCGTCTTTGTCAGAAAACCTAGATCACATCAGAAGAGTGGGGAATGAGGACATGACTATTATTTTGTTTCACTTTTAATTTTATTTTTGAAAAGTTCATACTGTCTCTTCTCTCCTTCTTGATCACACTAGATCCCTCCCCCACCCCTTCTTCCCAACTAACCAGTAAGCCCCAGGACTCCCTGCCTCTGCCTCCCAAGCACTGAGACTACAGGAGAATCACCATGCTTGGAATTATACGTGTATGCTGGGGTCCAAACTCAGATCCTCACACTTGTGTATAACTGAGCCATCTTCCCAGATGAGGTCATTTCCTTTTATTCCTGTTCTTTAAACAAAGTGACTTCAACTCATATCTCCTTTCTTCTGCCTGTTCAAATCTGCTATTTAACTCTTTGGTATTATTTTCATTTCAGTTACTGTGTTTTTCAAAGAATACTGGAGGGAATGAGAGTTTATAAACATTTTTTAAAAAGCATTTATACTATCTCATATTTAGCCATATATTTACACGCATATATGTGTGTAATTTCACTGTTAATGAATCTATTAAAACCGTGTTCTTACATTTTCCTTCATATTTTCAAATAGGCACCTTTAGGTTTCTAAACATAAAGAGCTTAAAGCGGGCGTGGTGGTACATGCCTTTAATCCCAGCACTAGGAAGGCAGCTACTGGGAGGATCACTGTGAGTTCAAGGCCACCCTGAAGCTACAAAGTGAATTCCAGGTTAGCCTGGGCTAGAGTGAGACCCTACCTCAAACAAACAAATAAGTAAATAAAGAAGAGTTTGAAATTAAACTAAGCGTAGTAACAATTTTATATAATCATAGCACTCAAACGTTGAGACAAGATTGCTGGAGGCTGAATCCTAGGTGAACCAAGTATATAGACCATGCCTCCAAAAATAAATTAGTTAATAAAATAAAATAGCTTTAAACCTTTCAAGTGCAATGTTTAACTTTCCTTCTACTGATCTCTTTCTTCCTGAATATATATCATACATGTTTGCTTTTTGGCATGTTCATGTTGTGCTAAGCACTAGATAGATTATATACTTTGGCCACTCTGAGAAGTAGATTTTCCTTCATCTCCAAGATTTTTATTACTGATGTTTCTTGAAGGTATTAAGACTTTTCTAAACTAATTCTTTAAAGCTCGTATTCTTTATGATATTACAAAGGTTCCACTCAAGTAGTTTAATGGTCAGGTAATGACTGAACAAAAATAACCTTACATGCTATAAACCGATCAATTTCCCAGGCTCTGCCAAGGAGCATTGTATGTTGAAGCATACCTTTAATAACTGACCAAGGCAATTTATAATTCTATTGCGGTCTTTACTTTCTGCTTACACAGTGCTTCAAAGTTCTCTAGAGGTGAGAGATCAGAAAGCTCTTTGATCTTGCCTGACCATGCTCAGAGCTCTAATGGTATGTACACAACCATACAGAGGTATCCAGGAATATGTTGGAATTTTTCAAAACCATTACAAAGATCATATCTCTTTTTTGTTTTGTTTTGTTTTTGTTTTTGTTTTTCGAGGTAGGGTCTCACTCTAGCCCAGGCTGGCCTGGAATTCACTATGTAGTCTCAGGATGGCCTTGAACTCACAGTGATCCTCCGACCTCTGCCTCCCAAGTGCTGGGATTAAAGATGTGCGCCTCCACGTGGGAAGATCATATTTTTTTGAGCTGCTTAGTTAGGCCATTGTTCCAACTGTTACTACTTTCTGAGAAAGTTGTAATGTTCAGTAACTACTTCTGTTCTTTTTTAAATTAGCATACAGAGTAACGGGTTTCCTTAAGGCACTTATACACTTAATTTTGGTTGATCCTCTCAATATGCCTAAATTGATTTTTACTAATTAAGTAGTCTCAGTTACTGCAAGCACCATCTTCTGGTAAACTACCCAACAAGAATTGCAAAGCCTTCTATTATTGCCAGTGGCTACCATAGAGCTGATTTTTAGGATACAATGAAGGAAAAGAACAAGGAGTATAAAAGTGCTCATTAAAATGCCATAAAATAGGCTGGAGAAATGGCTCAGCAGTTAAGGCACTTGCCAGCAAAGCCTAACAATGTGGGTTCGATTCCTGGTACCCACATAAGCCAGATGCATAAAGTGCATGCATCTGGGGTTCATTTGCAGTGGCTAGAGGCCCTGGTTTGCCTATATTCATGTTCTCTCTCTCTCTCTCTCTCTCTCTCTGCTTACAACAAGTAAATAGATAAAATGTACTGTCTTCATACAGAAAAAAAAAAAAAAAAGAATAGCTTCTACTTTAGTAGAAGCCTATCATTAATTTCCCCAGTTCTGACAATTACCCTGACATTTTCACTACTGTTCTTATGGAAGAGAATTTCTGGAGAATCTTACTCCATTATTTTGTGTGCTTAATCAAAAAAATTCAAAGTTACAAATATGCAGCAAACAACATGGCACATTCCAACAGGCCACAGTGCTCAGGAAGTTGCCCTCCCACACAATGTAAAGTTGGATTTTTTAAAAATTTATTTATTTATTTGCAAGCAGAGAAAGAGAAGAGAGAGACAGACAGAATGGGCATGCTAGGGACTACAACCGCTGCAAATGGACTCCAGATGCATGTGCCATTTTGTGCATCTGGCTTTATGTGGGAACTCAGGTCATTAGGCTTTGCAGGCAAATGTCTTAACTGCTGAGCCATCTCTCCAGCCCAAAGTTGGATATTTCAATGTTTAAAGAGGAGAAAAAAAAAATCACTTCTGCATTTCCAAGTAAAACCTCAATAAATTAAATGAGGGCGGGAGAGATGGCTCAGCGGTTAAGGCACTTGCCTCTAGTGCCTAAGGCCCTGGGTTTAATTCCCCAGGTCCCACATAAGCCACACCCACAAGGTGGTGGCCCTGGTGTACTCTCTCTCTCTCTCTCTTTCTCTCTGTCTCTCTCTCTGTAGCTCTCTGCTTGAAAATGAATAAATAAAATATTTTTTAAAAATTAATTAATTAAATGAAGGTGAAGGGAAAATGAAAGTTAACATTTCATGAACAGATGCAATATTAATTAATAAAGAAAAAGTCTATAAGTTATGAAATCAGTCAAGAAAAGAGATGGGGGAAAAAAAAGAATCTTCAGGGCAAGGATTCATCCCAGCTTTTCTTTCTCCTAATTTGTATTTTCATATTAAATTATGGTTGTATTTGCAGTAAAAATTGTATGGAAGAGCAAAATAGAGAAAAAGAGAATTCCAAATTATTAAATAATCATTATCATCTCATTTGTTGTTCAAAATTATGGCAATACTTACCTAGTGGCTACTGTCAGGTGCTTTCTACTGACTATTCCCTATCAATAGTGATTGATAAAAATATACCAACATATACCTGCATATAATACATATGTACACATATATACATATACATGATATCAGAGTATGGTGAGAACACAGAACAAAATGAAAATTGTTATCATTATTCTTATGACTATACATGAAGCATGGCAAAATACTAGCAAGTATTACTTACCACTTTTTTTCTGAATGTGTCTTTTCCCAGCTTCCCTAAAAGCAACCATGGCTCTGAAGAAAGCTCGGAGAACTGCCCATCGGAAAACAGCTACAGGATCAATTCCAATCATCCCAGAAATAAATGCGTTCTTGCTACTTCTCAAAAGAGCTACGATGTCTGGCCGCATATGATCGGTATTTTTTTCTCGAAAATCCTGTATGAAAAAAAGCACTGGCGTTATTTATGAAAAAGTTGTTACAATCAAGAATATGACAGTGAGTGAATAGAGGTGATAAGTGACTTATTCTGGATAGCTCTTGTAGCAGGTAACTTCTATAAACTGCCAGCCAGTTCTGAAACCACTCAGTTCTTACAGATGGAAGCTAGAGCGAACAACCACAGCTTGAAGGGCTAGTCCATAAAGTAGTAAGAAAGCATTACTGTCTGTCTATATGATAAGCTGGGAAGGCCAGAAGATCAGTAAGGCCAGGGGCATGGCAGAGTAGCTAAGTTAGATGGGTGGAGATACCACATACTAACATGGAGAAGCCCAGAGAAAGGGGTGTGAGAAGAGGAAAACAAGGTTCAGGTCAATTTTGTCCAAGTGAATTATGAGGTGGCGAGAATACTAATAACAGGTAAAATTTAATTAGATGCTACTTAGCTTGTGTTCCTCATTCAAATAACAACTCTGAAACTGATGCTATTTCCACTTTACAGAAAAAGTAACTGAGGTGAAGAGCTCAGTTTTGACTCCTACCACAAAATGAATTGAAACATAGGGGTCAATCATCACCACTCATAATCACAGTTGTATTAAAAAATAGAATCTAAAATTTATTTTTATCTTCATAAAATGCTTCCGAAGACTACTGACCAAAGCCTCCAGAAACTCCAGAGTAGTGTATCAGGGATAACAACATAGTAAAAAGTAAATCTCTATCCTAAAAGCATATATTCCGTAAGACATTTACTAACCTTTACCCCGTATTTTACTTTTCCAGCATAATGTTTTATGATAAATGCAGGCTCCATCACAGCTGGAAATTCAATGTAAGAATTCTCTTCATGTTGATATTTAAACTTGTCTAGCAGTGTTTGATTTGTAGCCTGAGGAAAGCTGAAATTTAAAAAAAAAAGGAAAAGAAAAAACAACAAAGATATAGTCATTAATATGCCATTATGCTAAATATTAAAAAGTAGATCATTTAATCCCAGCACTTGGGAGTCAGAGGTGGGAGGATCACCATGAGTTTGAGGCCACCCTGAGACTACATAGTGAATCCAAGGTCAGCCTGGGCTAAAGCAAGACCCTACCTCAAAAAACAATTCAAAACAAACAAAAAAAAAAGTAGATCATGGGGCTGGAGAGATGGCTAAGTGGTTAAGGCACTTGCCTCCAGTGCCTAAGGCCCTGGGTTCAATTCCCCAGGTCCCACAAGGTGGTGGCCCTGGTACGCACTCTCTCTCTCTCTCTCTCTCTCTCTCTCTCTCTCTCTCTCTCTCTCTCTCTCTCTCTCTCTCTCTGCTTGAAAATGAATAAATAAAATATTTTTTTAAAAAAGTAGATCAGAATGGCACTGCCATGTAACACATCTTGCCGTTTATAAAGAATTTTTACCTACAGCATTTAATCAGATTCTTAGAACAAGCTAAGGAGTAAGTAAAGCAAGGACAGGGGTTACTATTTTATAGATGAGGGACCATATTTTGTAATTAGCCTGAGAAATTAACTAAGGTTATGGTTATTTGGTATTTAGTTTAAGTTGTACTATGCTACAATAATATAAAACACAAAAGGAAAATAAACCTCAAATCATATTATTTTGGGGGCCAATAACTTCCAAGAAGAAAATATTGTCTTATTACTTATATATATCCTTAAAGTCTATATCCATTATTTGGTTTTCTTACTGCTTCATATGTAAGTAGCAGGTTTCTTATCTATACCAATTACTATATTCTTCTATACTGTATCTATTACTATTTCAAATATATCAAATAGGTTTATATCTAATAATTGCACTTCATGTTTAAGAATCACACAAATCCTATCTATTAATTAACTGTTGGACTAGAGAGATGGATTAGCAGTTAAGGTGAGCTGGAGAGATGGCTCAATTGATAAACCTTGCCGTGCAAGCATGAGGACCAGAACACACCACAAACATATAAGCACACCACCCTCTCAAAAAAAATTGTAGCATGTATTCCCAGCACTTCAGAGGCTAAAGAGAAAGATTGCCATGAGTTCCAGGCTGGCCTGGGTCACAAAAGTTCCAGGTCAGCCTAGATTACCTTGTCAAATAGATAGCATGAAGGGGAGTATAGGAACATAAACCTCCAGTAGGAGGGAAAACAAAAAGATTCACAGAACATAGATGAGGCGAGGCATACATGCTCAATATGAAGGGCTGGTGAAACTGTGAGCCAAGTATGTCTTTCCTCCTTCAAGTTGTTTTTCTCATCAGATCAATGATGGAATGCTGACTAACACAAAAAAACAGTAATACCCAGATGTGGGATTGTTGCAGTGATTAAACCTATGACCATGTGTTTCAGAACACTTTGGAAATGGTTTGAAAAGGGATTTTGGAAAGTATGAGAGAAACAAGCTAGGGAAAAAAAAAAAACTATAGTAGAGCTAACTGTGTTCTTTTAAAGTTCTTCTCTAGTGTTGTTCCCCAAAGGCTATCCGTAAGGGCAGCCTTAGAAGTACTACTGGGGATGTGGAGAGGGCTCAGTGGGTAAAGTGTTTACTATACAAGCATGATGACCTAAATTCAGATGCCCATTCCCATGTAAAATACTGCTGTCATGGTGACTCACACCTATGCAAATATAGAAGGCAGGAGGAATCTCTTGGTGATCTTTGACTAGCTAGTCTAGGGCTCTAGATTCCAAGAGAGGCCCTGCCTCAAAGAATAAGGTGGGGAGTGATTGAGGAAGACCTCATGTTGAGCTCTGGACTTTACCTATTGATTCTGAATTAATTGATCAAGGCAGTGACCTACCATAGTGGTTTACGAATTCACAAAGTAATTCATTCGAGCAGGTAAGACTGGTAAAGGTTGGTCTCAATGAATGCTCTAATCTTAACTACAGTCTCTGATAAAATGTAGATTCTGATTCAACAGGTAAGGTACTCCACTGCTGTTGCTAGCAGCAAACTTTGACTACCACAGGAAGGACTGATAGATAATACATCCTGCCCACACACTAACCCTGAGGCTTTGCTTGCACTAGTACTCCTAAAGGCCTAACCTCATTGTAGAATCTAGCTTAAATAATCAGCCCAGAACACATGGCCAGTAAGTAGTTCAGATAAGAGTAATCACAGCTTCTGACTGTACCTAAGCACTATAAATTCATGGCATAAAGTAGGACCACTATTAAGAATCTATTTTACATTATGTATTTCCATAGAGCAAAAAAAAATTTTAGATAGTGTGATAGTTTGAACAGATGTCTCCCAATAAATTCAAGAGTTTATTAAAGCTTGTAATTTGTCTACAGCCTCCTGGCCAGAGGAGTTGTCACCTGGGCCTGGTCAGATCCTCACCCTAAAATGTTTCAGGGGTGGATCTGGACTTTTAGCCATAGATATACAAAGAGCAGTCTGAGCTCAGCAGAGCCTACTGTTTGCGTGTGCGTGCGTGTGTATGTGTCTGTGTCTGTCTCTGTGTGTGTGTGTGTGTGTGTGTGTGTGTGTGTGTGTGTGTGTGTGTGTGTGCTGGTGATGATTTTCTCTCTCTCTGCTTGGACCTGTGAAAAAGGGCCAACCTCTTTTTTACCATTATGGCACTTCCCCTGGATTTGTAGCATCAATAAATCCTTTCCTTCCAAAAACTGTGCCTGGTATGGAGGTTCATCCCAGCAGTGTGAGCTGTCTACAACAGACAGAATCTTGAATGCCACCTGCTATGTATGTAGTAGAAGATAATCTTAAACTTCTGACTACAGCTTCTACCTCCCACGTCCTATTATAGATTTATGAGGCACTGAGGACCAAACTGAATCCAGGACCTTGTGCATGTTCAGCAAGCACTTTAACCAATTGAGCTGCACCCCCAGTCCAGAACAAAATATTTTTTTGAAGAATAAAAGTACTCAGTCTAAGTGAGTCACAAAATAGTTCTTGCTAAAGGTGAATGACCTTCAATATCTCTTTATAGTTATATAGTAGAGGAAAAATATTTAAGCCTTTGCATCATATGGGATATTAATGCATAAAGACAGAATTTAGGACATGCAACCCCAAAATATGCTTCTTTGGCCTACTGAAGAAACAAGATACCAGATGGACTTCTTACCTCTTCTTCCCCACCTAAAAATAGGCCATTAAAATTCTCCAGAAAGGGAAAAACATTCTAATCACCAAAGACTGGAAAAGTGACACTGAAACAGATCTGCACAAACTTATGAAATAACCCCTGTTTTTTATTAGTTTTTCCTAATGTGTATCTTGGTTAGTTCTCAATTTACTGCTCCTACCTCAAACTCTGTCTTGACATCTCATCACAAATTGATCATTTCATTGTCTAAAAGGTATCTTCACTTTGTGCTCTGAACACTTCCATAGGATTTTATTTCAGTGAAGACTCACACATACATATAACATTCTAATAAAATGTATATCCCTTTCTCCTGAATCTATCTTTAATGTTTAACCCCAGCTAGAGAACCAAAGAAACTAAGATAAATAATAATAGTCCATTTATAAGAAGGTGGAACAGGACTAGTTTTGTTTACTAAAAATAACATTATGGCTCATAAAAATTTTTATGGCATGCTAAACCTAGATAAGTAAAAGGTTAGTCATTTACTAACTAAAACCATACTCTTAAAATATACAAAATAATCATTCTAATGAGAAATAGCTTAACTTTTGAAGTAAATGGTTATCAACTCCAATGATCAGAAAGTTCTTCCCTTCATTGGGCTAAAGTTTGTCTCTAAAATTTCTAGTCATGTGTCTTAATTCAGAAAGCTTTTGGGTGACAACAAAGAGGTGACATTCTCTTCACTGACCAAAATTTAATCTATTTGAAATAACAACATGAATCCTCGGCTCTATTCATATTCTATTCAGTTATATCCTGACCACCTTAGTGTCTATTTACAGACATCTTAACAAATATAATGGATGGCATTATTTACAGGCATATATCATCATGTTCAGATATCATTTCCTTTTTGATTGCAAGAAAACTTTAGAGCCTGAAAGAGGATAATGAAGATGGAATATAAATCCTAAATATCGAGATTGCTAGGCATGGTGGCCCACACCTTTAAATCCAGTACTGTAGAGGCAAAGATAGGAGGATTGCTCTGAGTTTGAGGCCAGTCAGAAACTACAGAGTTAAGTTCCAGATCAGCCTGGGCTAGAGTGAGAGCCTACCTCAAAAAAACAGCAACAACAAAATTAAAAAAAAAATACCCAAGTTTATGAGAAAGCAACCTGCTTCAATATTTCAAAGTGAAATAATATTTAAATCAGAATTATCTGGAGGGCTGAAATCTCAAATCTGTATTTAATACTTATATAATTTGTTAATTTGTTACTGTGAAATATCTCAAACTAAAAGAACTGTTTACCATATTGTTATCAATAATAGTATCAATAATAGATATCAAAATTACCTATGGTTTTGAAAATTCCCCCAAAACCAGTGGTAAAGCATGAAAGCAGAGTTAAGAACTAACAACCAGCTGGGAGTGGTAGCCCATGCCTTTAATCCCAGCCCTGGGGAGACAGAGGTGAATATTAGTTCAAGGCCATCCTGAGACTACATAGTGAATTCCAGGTCAGTTTGGGCTAGAACAAAACCTACCTTGAAAAAAAATCAAAAAACAAACAGAAATAACAACCTTTGTAATAGATAATATACACTTCTAGGGACAAAGAGAATTTACAAAATTTTGAACAGAAAACAAACAATTTTTGTGTTAATTATACCAGATATTCATTGTGATTCACTTAAAATTAATAGAAAAAGATGCTAAACATGATGGTATTATGTCTTTAATCCCACCAATCAAGCGAATGAGGCAGAAGTTCCACTGTGAGTTGGAAGCTAATCTGGGCTATTATACAGCAAGTAAAGCCATCCAAGGTTACTCTACAATACTTCTCTTGGAAAAAAAAATGCTGAAAGCACAATGGTGAATAACAAAACTGAAAAAAAGCATACTCACTTGCTTTCTTCATCCAAGAGATGCAGTAGTCCTGTTGGCTTTTTGCTAATAAGATTTATGCAACAAGTATTATCAATATAATCTATGTTGTGCCAGCTGATACCTTCAGTTCTATATTCCTCCTAGGAAAACCAAATAACCAAATAATAATTTATTTATCTTGCAGAAAACGATAAACACATGATAAGAAGGATGAAAAAGCTTGTAATGAAGCTCAAAAAAACAGTCTATTGTTAACCCTTTTATTGTTAATCACCAATCCATATTATGGGTTGTACAAATCTTGATTCAGTATCTATTAGCTTTCTTAAAAAAGTAGGTGGAAAAAAAAAGTAGATGGTAACCAAATTTCTCAGTTGGAATCCTATTTCAAAGACTACTACAATCAATATTGAAACTTGGATTTTCTTTTGTTTGATTGTTTTTCAAGGTAGGGTCTCACTCTAGCCCAGGCTGACCTGGAATTCACTATGTAGTCTCAGGGTGGCCTTGAACTCATGGTGATCCTCCTACCTCTGCCTCCCCAGTGCTAGGATTAAAGGTGTGCACTACCACACCCAGCTGAAGCCTGGATTTTAGTAACATTGACTGATGATTTCTAAAAAGGAAAACAAGCCGGGCATGATGACACACACCTTTGATTTCAGTACTTGGGAGGCAGAGGGAGGAGGATCGCTGTTAATTGGCCAATTAGATGTTCCCATTTTTTTTAAATCATGAACATATTTTAATATATTCATGATTTAAAAAAAAACTCATAGCAAACATCTTTGCATTATTCTTACCTTTGGGGAGAAAGTAAAGAAAGCTGGTTGTTATTGAAAACCTTTATCGGAACATTCCTTAACAGTTCACTCTGACATACATGAAATGATAGCTAAAGTGGTGTGGGGGAGGCAGATACAAGATGGGACGAGGGAGAGGGAGAGAAGGGAAACTAAAAACCAAATTTTGGGGCTGTAGATATGGCTCAGTGGTTAAGGCACTTGTCTCCAGTGCCCAAGGCCCCAGGTTCAATTCCCCAGGACCCACATGGGCCAGATCCACAAGGTGGTGGCCTTGGTGCTCTCTCTCTCTCTCTCTCTCTCTCTCTCTCTCTCTCTCTCTCTCTCTCTGTCTCATCTATCTCCTGTATCTCTCTGCTTGAAAATTAATAAATAAAATATTTTTAAAAAACAAATTTTGTTTTAAAAATGCCACAGTGAAGCCCAGTTTTTGTATGTTAATAAAAAAAAAGTTTGCATTGGAGAATGTACCATCTCCTTATTCCAAAGGCCCCAGTTGAAGTACCTTTGCCTAAAATATCTTCTCATTCATAAGCTGATAAACTCCAAATTTTCAAAACCAAATTCCCAAAATGACCCTTAGAATCTATGTACACTTTTAAGTTGTTTTAAGTTGTTTTAACCAACTTCATCCTTTGTGTAAGTACTTATAGACTTTATCACGCTGCATACCAGTTATTACATCTCTCCTCAATCCTATGCACTTACATACGCCTTTTGGAAAATGCTAGGAATCAACCGTAGTAATCTACAAAAGTACCTTTGATATTTTTATATTTATCTTTGCTGGTTAATTTTTCTTCTTAATTGATTCAGTATTTAGTACTCATTTCATACAAGATACCATACATAGATATTAAATAATACTTAAATCTCTTTTTCACAGTAAATACATCGTAAGTGCAAAAATACAAGGGGGAAATAAAAGTGAAAATAATGAAGGCGCATGGCAATAAGGTTTAAGGTCTCTAAAAAGTCCATAATTACATCAAAAAGATACTCACGAGATCATTAGACAAATACTGAGACATGAGAGCAAGAAAGGGCACTACTCAGAATTTAAATTTTCTGACCCAAAACTCTACCATATTATACAAAATGATAACATTTAAGGTAGCAAGGAGGTGTCCAGCCCTAATAATTTGTATGTAATCAGCCATTATACCCTTTAGGTAATATAATGTGGTAAAGGCAGGACAGAAAGCAACAACCTCTTGTAGCGTCTTTTTAATGTGGAAAAAAAAGTATACAAATTAATTGGTTTCATTATGGCATTTTTATACACAAGTAATGTTATACTTTGTGGAAGCATCATAATGGAAAGAATTTGCACTTTAAATCTATTTTGCAGGACCAGTGACTTGCACATTTTCTATTCAGTTTCTCTTCTCCATTTCTGTTTGAGTTGACTGTTACAGCTGCCTATATCTTCATTACACAAATAAAATTCCGGGTTATAAACTCAGCCTATAACTGATTTCAAATTAAATATGAGGGAAACCACACTCTTTGTTACCCTCTTACCCTAGCCAATTCATCTTGAGATTCTTATTCAAGTATCTTTGCATCCATACTCTGTGATGACTTGGAGTTCTGTTAATAAGCTCTTCTATCTCATGCAGGAAGTGGAGACCAAAGCAGTCAGACAAGCTTTATAGTGACCAAGCTCAGAAAAGCAATTAAAATTCAACAGCCCTAACAAACCTCCAAACAAGCCCATGCATCATTTCATCCAAAGACGCACATAAAAAAGTGCATATTGCAAAGGCGTGTGTTAACTACTAAAAAGAGAAATGGATGTACAATGTGACTCAAAAGCTCTGCGATTTATTCCTTGTAGTATCTGAAATAGCTGTACCTATGACTCAAAAATTTGTGGAGAGAGCAAGCATACATATATGTAGGTACTCACTTGTTCCAACTTAAAGATATGCTGATTAAAGTAGTGCTGTAAGCGTTCATTAGCAAAATTAATACAGAACTGTTCAAAGCTGTTATTTTCATAGTCTTCAAACCCAAAAATATCAAGAACACCAATGGACAGAGTCTGTAAAATAAGAGAAAATTTAGTTTAAAAATAATGTTCAAATTTATTAATGACAATAGCATATTATAAGTGACAAAAATGCTTCCTTCTACAATAATAGAGAGGACATTGGTTCTGACCAGTATTCACACAAAATATCCCAATAAAAACTTTTTTTTTTTTTTTTTGGTTTTTCGAGGTAGGGTCTCACTCTAGCCCAGACTGACCTGGAATTCACTATATAGTCTCAGGGTGGCCTTGAACTCACGGTGATCCTCCTACCTCTGCCTCCCGAGTGCTGGGATTAAAGACGTGCGCCACCAAGCCCAGCCGAAATAAAAACTTTAGTTAACCTAGCACACAGTTTTAGAAGCACATTTGTAAATTATACCCACAAAATTAGTTAGAAATATTTTACCTACTTTTAAAAATATTTACTAATTTGTTGACAAATGCATGTGTACACATGTGCACATGGGTGCACCAGGGTTTCCTACTGCTGCAAATAAATGTCCTGGCTTACTGAACCCAGGCCTGCAGGCTTTGCATACAAGCATCTCTAAACTTCTCAGCCATCTCCCTGGCCCCATATTTTGCTTATTTCAAAATATATGGATATTTAATAATTACTAGAGTTCGGAAAATGAATTCATCTTTAGAGCTGACTTTGACAGATATAAAAATATTACAGATATAAATAAATATAAAATGTTTGGATAATAGCTATTGGATAATATCTATGGGCTACTTTTTTTCTGTTACAATGGCAATAATTTGAGAATTGATTTATAGCAATGTTTAACTAATTTTTGTTTTATTTGTTTTTTTAAATAATAGCTAACTTGCCCATGCAGACTTTGGGAAAGTGGTGGATGAAGGAGATTCCAGCTCACCAACTGCAGTGCATCTGTATGTTTTTAACTCTCAGAAATACCATTTTGGAGTCTTGAAGATGACTTGCAAAAAATTACAGTAAAATTTTTTCCCACTGTAAATATTTCTTTGATACTTCTAATTTTTTAAATTCTTCTAATATCTGATTTGATATTAGAAAAAGAATAGTATTTTTTGAGCTGGAGAGGTGGGACAGTGGTTAAAAGTGCTTGCTTGCAAAGAAGAATATTTTTCCAAATCCAATTCTATTTGAATTTTATACAATGTGATCTTTGGAACAAAAGCCAATGGTAAAAAATAAATAGAAATAAAAATAAAATTAGTCTGTAAGAGTTTCATGAAGTATGTCCTTGGGCTTTTGTAAACTGTTTTTTGCTTTTTTTTTGTTTGTCTGTTTGAGGTAGGGTCTTGCTTTAGCCCAGGCTGACCTGGAATTCACTATATAGTCTGAGTCTGGCCTTGAACTCATGGCAATCCTCCTACCTCTGCCTTCCAAGTGCTGGGATTAAAGGCATGTGCCCAGCGTTAAGTAATTTTTAAAATATATTTTTTTATTTATTTATTTTCAAGGAGAGAGAGGAGGTGGGAGAGACAGAGAACGAGAGAATGAATATGGGTGTGCCAGGGCCCCCTGCCAAGGCAAATGAACTCCAGACAAATGCGCCACTTAGTGTATCTGGCTTTACGTGGGAAGGTGGGCCAGCAAACTTTGAAAACAGGTGCCTTGAACCACTAGGCTATCTCCCAGTCCAATTTTCATAAGCAATTAACTCAAAGTCGCTATCTTTGAGCAAGATTTTTTTTTAAATGCTGAGGGGAAACTTTCATGGCTAAAAAGAATAGTTAAAAAATAGGAGCATTCCTCATTGTATTTGGAAACACAAGCAATAACTTCCAATATGGAACTACAGTGCAGAAGTACAGTCATTTTTGGAAAGTAATTTCAGCTGAACCAATTATTTTTAATGAATATAGTCCTAAATCCATCAATTCCTCAGAGAAAAAAACATGTCTAGAGAAAGGTGCACAAATGTAAGTAAAAGAATCTTTGGTCCTGGGAGATAGTTGAGTTTGGACAGGGCTATCCGTGCAAGCATCAGGATCTGAGTTCAGATCCCCAACACGTAATGGCTAGCTACACCAGCTGAATCAATGATCAATAAGCTCAGTAAGGTAGAGAGTAACCAAGTAAGACATCTGATGTTGATCTCTGACCTCCACATGTATAGAAACACACGCGCACATGTATGTCCACACATTACATGCACACCACACTCACACATACAAGAATATTTATAGTCACACATTGTGGCATACACCTATAATCTCAAGCACTAAAGAATCCAAGATGGGAGGATCTCAAGTTCAAGACCAGCCTGGGCTATATATGGAAACCATGTCTCAAAAAAAAAAAAATTGTGTTTGGTACAGCATAAAAAAACAAAAATATTTGTTTGTAATGAGGTTTATGACAAGTAGCATGCTATATATTATAAAATTAGTTTAAAATAATGAGGCCCAGGTATATAAATGACATATTTCAAGAAATCTTATATTAAAAACATGTGTTTGAAATAATACAACAGCTTGATTCTATTTATACTATTAAAATGCAATTCTATATGAACAGCCTTAGCATATAAATACATATGAAAAAAAAGGTCTGGAAAGACACATAGGATACTTCATATAAAAATTCCATGTATTAATCAGCTGGTTGAATCGGCTTTCAGAGAAAAACATAAAGATCTTTACCTTGGTATCATGTTCCAAATCTTTACTACTCAGAAGTGCATGATTAATACGAAAAACTATCCAGTCAAACAGAGCACTATATAAAGACTTAGCCATGGAGTTTCTCACTGTCACAGCCTACAAAACATAAAAAGGGTTATAAGAATATGTAATAGTAATAAGAAGAGATACTAAAGCATAGTAGGTCTTTGTTTTCATTCAAGAAAGTAAACTTACTATCCTGAAATAGAAATTATATTTCCTATAATTGAAGTTTCATTTTTGTATTTAGTCCAACTCAGGGAATCTAGGATAAAATGGCCATGAAACAAATCAGTATGTAGATCACTCAGTTCAAAACATTTCTACTGACTATGTTTTGCCAAAATAAAGAGAACATAACAGGTAGTTTAAAACAAATGACCGTACAACTAAAATGGGGTAGAACATTCTAGGCAAAGAAATAAATTGGTAGTTTTTAAAAAAGATTAGTATCTATAGATTTCTATTCACACATACATACAGACATAATTCTAGCATAATTTTATCGCTAATTGTTTTCAGCTCATCATCCACAATGCCCTCTAGAATTATTCTATCCCAGAGACAGTAAAAATTCATTAGGGAATCATTAAATCTATTTTTTTCCTCTCATTTCAGCTTTCTCCATACTACCTTTTTAGGTCCAAATTTATTCTGAAAAATAAAGTCTATGAAAGAAAAAACAATCACCATTTAAAAGGTGCTTTAAACCTGGGGATGGTCCCTCATGCCTGTTATCTAGGCACTCCAGATGCTGAAACAGGTGAATTGGATGAGTTCAAGGCCTGCCTAGGCTACAGATCAAGTTCAAAGCTAGCCTGGGCTAAAAAGTTGAAGCCCTGTTTCAAAACAATCTGAAAAACAGACACAATGGTAATATCAAAATAATGCCAAGAAGAAAAGAGAGATTAATTGGAAAGAAGAAGAGATGGTGGGGGGAAGATTTGGGAAGAGATGGAGGGGCAGAGAAAACGACCATGGTATGTTGTCTATGCTTAATGGAAGTTCAATAAAAAGTTTAGGGCTGGAAAGATGGCTCAGTGATTAAAAGCATGTGCATGCAAAGTTTGACAGCCTGGGTTTGATTCCTCAGTACCCACATACAGCTAGGTGGTACATGCATTTCATTTGCAGTGGCAGGAAGCCCTGGCATGCCTATACTCTCTTTCTTTCTAGTAAGTAAATAAAAATATTTTCTTTAAAAATAGGCACTTTAAAAGCTGGGCATTGGTGGTACACCTCTTTAATCCCAGCACTCAGTAGGCAGAGGTAGGAGGATCACATGAGTTCAAGGCCACCTTGAGCCTACATAGTAAATTCCAGGTCAGCCTGGGCTAGAGCCAGACCCTACTTCAAAAAAAAAAACTTAAAAAAGTGGGAGGGTACTTTTAATTTATTTTTTAAAAAGGCATACATCTCACAGAACTGAATCATGCCACTTAAAAGAATACAAATCCTATAATTTATAATTATCTAGGGATATATTTTGAAGCTTATATATCCATGCATCTTTTTTGTTTTGTTTTGTTTTGGTTTGGTTTGGTTGTTTGTTTCCATGGTATGGTCTCACTCAAGACCAGACTGATTTGGAATTCACTATGTAGTCAGGCTGGCCTCAAACTCAGTGATTCTCCTACCTCCCAAATGCTGAGATTAAAGGCATGCGCCACCACACCCAGCCTAAGAATCTATTTTTATCTCTGTTCTAAAGTATAATGGAAATATAAAGTAAAGATTAAGAGCCTAATAATTATCTTTCATCCCTACTTATTCTGTGTAGCCATGTCAACGCACTTAAATCCTTAGCCTATAGCTTACACATCTATAATTTGATGATTACATCACAATGCATAATACATAGGTGATAAAGTGGTTTCTAATTTAACGGATAATAAAATATGCTTAAAAATAAATAAATAAATAAAAAATAAAATATGCTTAAAGCCAACCAGCCATAGACCTATAATCCCTGTCAGCACTCAGGAACTTAAAGCAGGAGGAAAATGAGTTATTAGCCTAAGCTATACAAACAGATCCCATTGTTTTTTTTTTAATAATTTCAAGCCGTCGGATAAGAAAATAATTATATACAGAGGAAAGAGACTAGTATCAAATCATACTCAACATTAGAAACTTAAAAATATATAAAAATTCGGGCTGGAGAGATGGCTCTGTGATTAAGGCACTTGCCTGCAAAGCCTAACTATCTGGGTTCAATTCCCCAGTACCCATATAAATTGCTAGAGGTCCTGGCACCCATTCTCTCTGTCTGTCTCTCCTCTCTATCTCTCTCTGCTTGCAAATAAATAAAGAATATATTTTAAAATATATATATATATATATAAATTTCTTAGAGTCCTAAATTAAAATGAAATATGACCCTAGAATTCTATAGTTCACTAAGTATTAATAAAGTATAATAAAACTTTTTAAGTAAACCAATAGTAGAACACATATACAGTAGAGAATAATGATATCCCATCTTTCCCCAAAGGGAGCAATAATTAAAAAATTAATTCTGAATTGTAAAATATTTTAAAACTATATAAACATAAAAAGCAGAATGTGTTATCACAATAAATTTGATGAGTTCAATTCTTTAATTAAAAATCTTCAGATTGGGCTGGAGAGAAGGCTCAGTGGTTAAGGCACTCACCTGTAAAACCTAAGGAGGACCTGAGTTCAATTCCCCAGTGCCCACGTAAAGCCAAATGCACAAAGTGGCACATGCATCTGGAGTTCATTTGCAGAGGTCAAAGGCCCTGGCATGCCCATTCTCTCTTTCTCTCTGTCTATCTCTTTCCTCTCTCTGGTTGCAAATAAATCAATAAAAATATTTAAAATAAAATAAAAAACCTTCAGATTGAAATATATAACCCAAACCTGTTTATAAGTACCATTTCAATTTTCTTAAAAAATCAATCATAAAGAACCCATATTACCAATTTAGTTTATAGCTTCCACCCAACTTTATATTCCTAGGCTTTTTCTCCATAACATAGTCCTGCCTATCATAAATCTCAAGAAACCCAAGTATTAAATGATTTTCCCCTTTGCCAAGATCTCAGTTTCTCCTACCTCACTGACACATATCAACAGCTTACAGCCTGTGCAAACCAGAAATATCTCTTTTTATATCGTGACTGCAGTCATCCAAGTCATTACTAAGTCTTCCTGACTGTATCAGATAAACACTCTTCTCAGTATGACACCATTCTCCGCAAAGTAAACATCTTTCCCCTCACTACTACAACTTCCAAATTCATCTACTCTTGCCTTCTGAGACTAAACCCTCAAGATTCCTTTTTCTACTGTACCTTTCTACATAATTTTCCCCACTTCAAAGGCTGATCTTGACTGACAAGCTGATTAGATTGAAGATGGCTGAGAGGTTAGTAATCACACCTCTGGATGTGTCTGTGAGGGCATTTCCAGAGACAATTAGAATGTAAGGTCTTTCACTTAATCAATGGTTTAATCTATTGATGTATGCAGAATTTATATAAACTGATGGGATGTGGTGGAAATGTGGAAGATGGAGTCAAACTGGAGGAAGTAAGTCACAGGGGCTGTTGTTACATATATTTTTTGTAGATTCCTGTTGCCACTTGCTCAGGTTCCTGGATGCCATGAGTTGAAAAGCTCTGCTCCACCATGGCATTATATTATGGTACACTCCCTCACTACAAGTCCAAAAACACAGAACTGGCTTACCATAGACCAAAACCTGTGAAACTGTGAGCCAAAATAAAACCTTTCACTCTTAAGTTATTTTTTTGAATATTTTGTTGCAATGATGAAAAATTAAACTAGCCTCCTCTCTCTGCTAAGTATAAATTGTAAATATTATAGACTTTCTCCAGAAATTACCTTATGATCCACTATAAGGGTAAAAGGATTTCAAATAGATAATTAAGGATTCTAATCAATTATTTTTTAATTAACCTAATAGGAGATATTACATGAGCCAGACATCAGAGAAGCCTCTTTAAAAGAAATTAGAGTAGTGGAGGCTTGGAGAGTTGGCTCAGCAGTTAAAGACACTTGCCTGCAAAGTCTAATGACCTTGGGTAAATTCCCCAGTATCCATGTGAAGCCAAATGCACAAAGTGGTGCATGCATCTGGAGTCCATTTTCAGTGTCTAAAGGTTAGGGTTATTTGTATTCTTTCTCTCTCTTCTTCTTCCTCTTCTTTTTCTTTTCTTCTCTCTCCCTTTCTCCTACTCTTCCCTTCCCCCTCCCTCCCTCACTCTCCCTCTCTCTCTTTCTCTGTCCTTGCAAATAAATAATAAAGAAATTGGGGACTGATAATTCTTTAATAGCACTTTAGAAGCAAACTGCCATATTATAGACAGGGCCCAGCTCAAGATTGGGTTTTCAAGCCGGGCGTGGTGGCGCATGCCTTTAATCCCAGCACTCAGGAGGCAGAGGGAGGAGGATCACAATGAGTTCAAGGCTACCCTGAGACTATGTAGTGAATTCCAGGTCAGCCTGGACTAGAGCAAGACCCTACCTCAAAATCAAAAAAAAAAAAAAAAAAAAAAAAAAAAAAAAAAAAAAAAAAAAGAAAGAAAAGAAAAGAAAAAAAAAAAGTTGGGTTTTCAAAAATTCTCCTGCCCTGCTACTCCTGAAGTATTCAGTAATAAAAATTGCACCAGGTAGATGTAGTATATAGATGATATACAAAATCAATGGGAAATAAAAGACAAAACACGGTGTCCTAGGGTAACCCCCACCTTTCAGGAGGTCTAGAAGAATAAGAGAAGAAAAAAAAAAACTTTAAAGAAGTAGCCAAGCAAACTATGATGAGCGTTAGATGCCTAAAATAATCCTTGGGGTCTAATACTGCTCTCATTTTTAATTCAACCTACAATCTATCTGACCCATACAAATAATATGAAATTCAAGAAAGATGAAGAGGGATTGGCTGGGGGGGGGTCTATCTCAATGGTAGAATATGTGCAAGGCCCTGATTTGGGAGGGAGGGAAGCAGGGAAACAAAGATAAACTGCTTAGAATCAAACTCAATTTTAATCTTCATGTCAATGGAAAAATGCATGGTTTTCCCTAGAAAATACTTCAATTACAATTTTTACTTAATGTCTGTTAGTCATGTCATTGCAAAAACCTTGACTTAACAAAGGCTCTCAATTCAAATTTACAGTCTATCCTGGCAGGGAGATGACAACATTCAAATTACACTAGGTCCCCAGTCAAGAAGCACAGAGCAATGACTTCTGGGGTCCCCTTGTGCAGTCCAGGACACCCAGCCCATAAAACATCTTCACCCACATTTAAGTGGACATTCCCACCTCAACTAGTCTAATCTAGAAAATCCCTCACAAACATTCCCAGAGATTTATTTCCATGTAGATTCTAAATCCTGTCAAACTGACAACCAAGATTAACCATTACAGTATCATTTTCATATTGAGTTCAGGAAATCTCACAAACCCAAATATTCTATGAATATGTAAATTGCTCTGATTTCAAAGAAAATCTTACCTCTGATAGCTTATATGGTAAAATAAGCTTTTCTCCCACTGTCACTGTCTTCCTTGTAACTAATGCTTCAAATAGCATCTCTTCTTTAACCTATACAGCAAAAAAGTTCAGGGCTGAATTGTTGTACTGAAAGCTAAATAGAGAAAAAATCTACATGAAAGTTACAAATTTACAATGGAAAAAAAAAGAAAATACACTAGCAATCTTAATACTGGACAAAGTAGAATTTAAGCATCCCATTCACCACAATTCTACCACCCAACAAAAGAAGGCACAGTAAAAAAGATAAATAGGACTTGTCAAAGTGTGCTTGTAAGGCTGGATATTTAGCTGTGTATTCGAGCACTAGCCTGACATGTGCAAGGCCCTGGGTTCCAAACACACACTCACACACTTTCTTATCATATGGAGAAACATGTTTACTTATCCAAAACAGCTGGTCAAAATAGCATACAACTCTAATCCTGGCACTCAGGAGGCTGAGACGGGGCAATCAAGATTTTGAAGCCTACACAGAGAGACCCCTTGTCAACAAAACATGTATCTGTGAGTGTGGTGGTTTCAATCAGATGTCCTCCATAAACTCATGTGTTTTGAGTACTTGGTCCCCAGCTGGTGGCAATTTGGAAGATTGGCTGGAGGAGGTGTGTTCCTGAGGGCAAACTTCGGGATATCTTACCAGAGCTGTAATTAGTGATATAGCAAATGATATCCATACTTTTTGCAATTAACCAATCTAAAAATAGAACTACCAGTTTAAAATATACATGTTTTGCTTTACATATTTTCAAACTTCTATGAATAATTCTGACTTATTTGTTCAACAGTATACTGTTGGACATGAAAAGAACATTTTATAAAAGGCAAAAATATTAAAATATAGCAATCACAATTTAATGCAGACAATATGAAAATATGTTGAGGCTGAGTAGACAACTCAGTTTATGAGTGCTTCCCTTATAAGCAGAAGGACCTGAGTTCAAGCTCATCTACATATGTAAACACCAGGTGTAGCACCCACACCTTTTAATTCCAGCACTGGGGAGGTCCAGACAGGCAGGCCCTAGAGCTCAACGAATATCCAGTATAGCCTAACTGGTAAGCTACAGGCCAATGAGAGACCCTCTCTCAAAGGAGGTGGATAGTATACCCAAGGATGTCACCTTAAAGTTGTCCTCTGGCTTTCACATGAATGTAACATACAGGTGCACCTCTCCACACAAACATGCATACACATAAGTATGTTCACCATACACACATTCACACACAAAGTAAGTCAAGCAAAAGATATTAGATTAGAATGAAATGTGGAGTTATAAAACATGGAAGGAGGTATTATCCTGCCACCAATGATTTATGCCAATAAATTGTCCATTTATAAATTCACAAACATGGCAAGCCATCAAAGTGTAAAAAATATAAACTACACACACACACACACACACACACACACACACACACACCTCCTTTTAATACAAAATGAGGAGGAAGCTGGGCATAGTCCCAACACTGCCGAGGCAGAGACAGGAGGATCGATGTGAGTTCGAGGCCATCCTGAGACTACATAGTGGATTCCAGATCAGCCTGAGCTAGAGCAAGACCATACCTCAAAAACAAAACAAACAAACAAAAAGTGGAAGAGCAGAAACCTTGAGGGTGTCCTCTGACCTCCACCCTCCACAAGTTCACAAGCATAGCACACACAAACAATACTTTTTTAAAAAGAATTATTTCAAGGCACAAAAAACATGGATGCATCTTAAATGTATTCTTCCAAATAAAACAAGTACATCTGAAAAACTATAAACTATATGGTTAAAATTATATTACATTCTGAAAATGGCAAATTTTTACACACAGTAGACATCAGTGGTTGCTAGCAGTTTAGAGCAAAGGGTTGAATCGATCAAGCAGAAGAGTTTTATTGAACAATCAAACTCTTATTCTGCATGAAACCATAATGGTGAGAACATGGATTTATGAGAAACCCATTCAGTACAAAGAATGAACCTTAATGTCTATGAATGTATATTAAGTTAAAATTTAAATTTATTTAAAACAAAAGGGATTTCCAGGAAGAAATGATGAGAGACTATAGTTGTACAACAAATATATGAAATAATATCAATAAAGGAAGTTGGAGGAAAAGACAAAAAAATCTAAGCAACTCTGGAATGGAACCTGTACAAAAGAAGACAAAAAGGAACCATCCATGAGAAGATACTCCAGGGCTGGACAGATGGCTCAGTGGTTAAGGCACATGCCTGCAAAGCTTAAGGACCCAAGTTTGATTCCCCAGTCTCCATGTAGAGCCAGATGCACAAAATGGCAGGTGTGTATGGAGTTTGTTTGCAGTGGCTAGAGGCCATGGCACATCCATGTCTCTGTCTCTCATCTATCTTTCTGCTTGCAAATAAATAAATAGAAACTTTTAAGTCAAAAAAGTAATTTTTACACTGAGATACAGACTGCAATTCCAAGACTACTACTAAATGGGCATACGGATAGTAGAGGTTGAGAGAAATTCCCATTGTTGAATGGGAATTTATAGAAAATACAATGATCCATGTGGGAATAAATTTTTGGACACATCAGTATGATACTATGTTTAGTTTTCTATAAATACAAATGGTTACATATGGAAATCTTTATAACTATATGCAAGTTAGCACACACACACATGTATTTCCTTGATCTGTCAGAGGAAAGAACATAAAAGAAGCAACAGCCCATGTGACAGGGGAAATCTGGTAAAGAACAGGGAGAATATGGCACATCATCACTCCATGAAGAAAAATAAAATTTAACAGACTGGTGTGGGAAGAAGTATGGTAGGACATGACACCCCATTATCAAATGAAATGATCTAACTAAAACAGTACAGTGAAAAAAATCTCAAATATAAAAAGATCAAAATAGCTTAGGCCCAAAACATTATATAGTATAGAGAGAAGAAATAAACTGTTCAACAAATAGAGGGCTTATGCATTTGTGGGACAAGTGGAGGCAAGGGTTAAAACATAGTTCTAGGGGGCTGGAGAGATGGCTCAGTGGTTAAGGCACTTGCCTCCAGTGCCTAAGGCCCCGGGTTCAATTCCCCAGTACCCACATAAGCCAGACCCACAAGGTGGTGGCCCTGGTACGCTTGCTCTCTCTCTCTCTCTCTCTCTCTCTCTCTCTCTTTCTCTCTGTATCTCTCTGCTTGAAAATGAATAAATAAAATATTTAAGAATAAAAAACATAGTTCTAGTAAAGATCCCTGCACTTTCAATAGTAAATTAAGGCAGATGTCAAGAGAAATTTCATCGTTTGGAAGGTCTATTTTTAAAAAATTATTTAATCAAGTCATTCTTAATTTATAAAAAATTAATACACACGCTATATAAAATAAAGCAATAAGAAGTTATCCAATAGAGAATGTACTGACTCACTTCTAATAATTCAGAGACAACAGGCAGAACCTCAGGATTGCAGATATCAATACAGTCATCACGGTAGGTCTTCTTTTTATAACAGATGTTACCCAAATGAAGTATTGCTGAGAGAAGGGAGAAAATCCTGTAAAAGTCAAAGCACAGATTACAGCTTGCACATGTTGCATTCTCAAAGCTCATTTCATTCCAAAATCCCAAGTAAATAAACCAGACAACTTATGAAGCTTAACACATGAAGTTATTTTCTATTCATAAAATAATACTCATTATTGTTTTAAACTAAAATTTACTATTTATTGTATGTCAGGTATTAAAATATTTTACATGACCTTAGCTTTAATATTAAAGCATCTGTTAGAGAACTCTTTCAAGGAGACTTCTTGCAACTGCCTGAATTTTACTACAGTGTTTCATTAGGTCCATGCCTTTCTAAATGCTATTCTACCTGCCTTCAAAACCTTTGCCTTGTTCTATTTCAGATACACTGAAACAGAATCTCTAAAAGGAAGTCTTTAGGATCTGCATTTTTTTACCAGGTATTCCAGGTAACTCTTTTTCTTTTTTTCTTTTTATTTTTTTAAAATTTTTTTTGTTGTTTTTGTTTTTTGTTTTTCGAGGTAGGGTCTCGCTCTAGCCCAGGCTGACCTGGAATTCACTATGTAGTCTCAGGGTGGTCTTGAACTCATGGTGATCCTCCTACCTCTGCCTCCCGAGTGCTGGGATTAAAGGCAGTGCTGGGATTAAAGGCGTGTGACACCACACCCGGCTCTTTTTCTTTTTTAAAAGAGTATGTTTTATTTTATTTTTAAATATTTACTTATTTACTTGTGAGAGAGAGAATGGGCACACAGCAAATGAACTCCTCACACATGTGTCACTTTGTGTGGCGGGCTTTAAGTGGGAGCTGGGGAGTTGAACCCAAGCCATCAAGCTTTGCAAGCAAGCACCTTTAATCCACTGAGCCATCTTCCTAGCCCCCCAGGTGATTTTTTTTTATGACTGATTATACTTTAAATGCTTCCTACATCTTATGGTGTCCTTGATAAATATTTTTATTTACTTATTTGCAAGCAGAGAGAGAGAGAGAGAAGGGAAGAGAGAGAGCATGCCAAGGCCTCTAGCCACTGAAAACATGCACCACTTTGTGCATCAGGCATTTTATGTGGGTCCTGGAAAAATCAAACCCAGATTGTTAGACTTGGCAGGCAAGCACCTTAATCACTGAGCCATCTCTCCAGCCCCTCTTTTTTAAATTATGAGCCTAGTAGGACACAGTTCCTCATATCCACTTCCCTCCTGCATATGGAGGCACATGCCCTTTAGTTAGAACTGATTCCTCTACTTGGGCACTACTATCTTATCAACCCAGGTGACTCAGGAAAGTTACCATACTCATTTCCTAGCTCTTACTTGAACCTACAAAAATGTTCTATAAACATACTCTGATGTTCACTCTTATTTCGAATACATCATCTTAGATTCTACATGTTCTTCCTTTCACAAACATGCAGAGATGTTAACAAAAGCTCCTCATTTTCACTTTATCATTCCTAATCACTACCACATTTCACATCTGCTACACACTAATATGTCTCAGAGGTTGCCAAGGATTTATTCCACTTAGCTGAGAACAGTATGCCATTCATTAACTTATCTGACATTTAACAAAGCTGAACACTCCATTTAAGTGTTTCCAGAATGTCCTAAAATACACACAACACTTGTGCCACCTTGTCAAGTTATTTCTTTAGAAATATATGAGCCATTTGTAAAAACATGTCATCCTAAAATTTTTAATACTTAAAAAAATTTTTTATAATAGCATGAAATGGGCTTTGCAAAAATAACAAAGGTATTGCTTTTAGGAAAAAGATACACTTTGAGAGGTACTGAATCACATCTAATTCACAGGTCTACCTTTTTCAAGTAACTTAAAATTATTCAGAAATAATTATAATAAAGGCTTTTGGGATGATTAGAAAGTAAATATGGCATCACTAAATCATTTTTTTATTTTATTTATTCATTTTCAAGCAGAGAGATGAGAGAGATGAGAGAGAGAGAGAGAGAGAGAGAGAGAAAGAAAGAAAGAAAGAAAGAAAGAAAGAAAGAAAGAAAGAAAGAAAGAAAGAAAGAAAGAAAGAAAGACAGAGAAAACAGTTTAACAACTTTTGCTTGGTGTGGTGGCATATGCTTGTAATGCCAGCACTTGGGAGTCTGAGGCAGGAGGACCATGTGAGTTCAAAGCCAGCCTGACATACATAACAAGATCTTATCTAAAGTAAAAACAGCTTTCAATTCACATACCAGAATTTAAGATTGCCTGTCAAGAGCGTCTGAAGTAGGTCTAAGTTAGTAGAAAAGAATGTTATAATTTATTTGCAAAGATAATCAGGGTCATAGGAGAGGGGAGTGGCAGTACACATAATATGTTCTCTATCCAAAACATTGAAAATATTTGAATGAGTGAGAAAGAGATAAAAATCATTCCAAATGGAAAAAATACTAAATGTTCAGAGTCCAACATACTATTTTAGAGAACAAGATCAGCATAGTTAAAATACAAAATTTCTCTGAGGGACTACTGACTACAGCCATACCACCCTGAAAGCACCCAATGTCATCTATGAGGGACTACATGGAAATGAAAGCTGTGTTAACAGGGAAGAGCGACACTAGAACATACTTTTTCCCATTTGCAAGACAAGATTCAGTCATATCAGAAAGTATAAAAGACAATCCTCACCCACCATGACTCAGGGAACTGAGCGGAAGAAGGGGCAGAAAGATTGTAAGAGCTATGGTGGGGGAGAACTCCCAGAGATATTTATCCCCTCAGTAACAGCATACAAAGGGGGGGTGGAACTGGGCTGACTCCTAGGCTATCCATAACCCCCTACCACATGGACTGATCCAGACTACCCACAGAAAAGGATATCCAGCAGATTGGGGACAGGAAAGAGGGAAATTGGGGAAATGAGGATATCAACTCATTATTTGCTCATTCAATGTATCTAATTATGGATAATAATAGAAAAAGTTGTGTTATGATATTGTTAAATTTTTATGTTATGTTTTATATTATAAGCCAAATTTGAACTTTTGTTATCTTAAAAAAATCCATTTCACTGGTATTTAACAAAGTGAGTATACTTTATCCAAAATGCTCATAAAAAGAAATGTTTCATATTTTGTAGTTTTGCTGATTATAGAATAGATGCATGATTTTAATGGTTCAATATTCCTAACCTGAAAATCCAAAACACACCTAAATTCAAAAGATTTTGAACATCAGTTCAATATTCAAAAATATTCAGGGTTGGAGAAGATGGCTCAGCAGTTAAAGCACTTGCTTGTAAAGCCTGACAGCCTGAATTCAATTCTCCAGCACCCAAGTAAAGCCAGATGCACAAAGTGGTGCATGAGCCTGAAGTTTGCCTGGCGTGCCCATTCTCTTTCTCTTTTCTTCTTGCTCTCCCTATCTGTGAAAATAAATAAATATATTTTTTAAAGATTCAAAAGTATTCAGTATCAGATCATTTCAGATTTCAGCTGTTCATATTAGCAAAACTCAATCAGTACATGAGATATTTCATTAATTCACATGTCATCCAATGGGGGACATGCATAGTAAGCAAGGTATACTGGGGGGAAAGCAGTGTAACACGGAGAAATTGAAAGAGGTTTTCTCATCAACATTCAGTGAATTGCTATTTTTGCCACCAACTAAATGTGTTTGCATAATTATATATTATAGCATTTGTTTTAACCAGCTACTCATAAAAGAAATCTAGCAAAAATCTAGCAAAAAAGAATCAAGTAACAAACTAAAATAGGAAAAGTTAATATTCTCCTACTTCCAGCACTCTCAAGAGATTAAAAATCAGCAATATAAACAAATCTTATATAGATTCAATGTGATTTCTACCCTAAAAAAAAGTTCTAGTTTGGTTAGCTTGTTATGCAATGTAAGTGAAATATCAGGTTTTTATTCCTGTGTCCTTTTTAATCATCAAAATTAACACAAAATGTGAAAAAAAAATAGTTCTAAGGGTTGGAGGGATACCTCAAAGTGGTTAAAGGTGCTTGCTTACAGAGCCTGACAGCCCAGCACCCATGTAAAGCTAGATGCAAAATGGCAGATGTGTCTAAACTTCATTTGTAGTGACAGGAGGACCTGGTATATACTTACTCTCTTTTTCTCAAATAAATAAAAAAACAAATAGTTCTGCAGAAGTAAAAGGATCGCCTTGAGTTCGAGGTCACACTCAGACTACAGAGTGAATTCCAGCCTGGAGCTTAGGCTAGAGCAAGACCCTACCTGGGGGAGGGGAATAAAACAGAAGTTCTAAGTACAGCCAAATACCTTAGTGAGTACCTATAGTTCCAGCTACTTGGGAGGCTAAGCAGGCACTTGATCTGACAAGTTCAAGGCTGACTGGGCACTTTGAGAAGACTCTATGACGGCACATACTTTAATCCTAGCATTCAGAAGGCAGAGGTAGGAGGATCACTGTGAGTTAAAGCCACCCTGAGACTGCATAGTGACTTCCAGGTCAGCCTGGGCTAGAGTGAGAATCTACCTCAAAAAACAAAAAAAAAAAAAAAAAAAAAATTAAATGAATGAATGAAAGAATGAATAATGCTGGATGTACTGCTTTAATACCCAGTCCTGGGTGGAATGAGCTGAAGCAGGAGTGTCATGAGTTTGAGGCCAGAATGGGCTAGAGTGAGCTCTGGGTCAGCCTGAACTACAGTGAAACCCTACATGCATGCATAATAAAACATTTTCTTTGGTGCCAGATAAGATTGTATCTTTTAAAAGTTTTTACATTTCCATTTTGCTGATTTACTTATCATGAATAAAGGTTTTTGGGTGGTTTTGTGGGGAGGAAGGGGCCCACTGCCACTGCTGGAGATGGAACCCAGGTTTTCATAGAGGGCAAGCTTTCTGCCACACAAGCTATATCCACAAAGAGTTTTTAATGCAACAGCACACATATAAATTCAATATACATAAAAATCATGTTTTACTGATCTGTTTGGCATACTAACATTAAAGATCACTGAAGAAAATGAAGAGTTACAGAAATAGTGTAATAATGTATCATTTTTCAGCAATGACCATGGATAGGCTTCAAGAACACCACAAATTCCCAAGATTATATGTGCAAATGTTTATGAATATACGCTTTACCAAAGAAAAGCTCTAGCCTTTATTAGATTCTCAAAGAATATGTAATGATGGAATGGAACCTAAACCAAAACTTAAGATGAGTGAAGTAACAGATAAGTAAAACTAGTGACAAAACTAACTAAAAGAACCATGGATGGAATGGGGAGATGATTCAGAAGTTAAGTGTGCTTACTGCACAAGCATGAGGGCTGAGGGGCTCTGAGACAGCCACAATTCAAATTTCCAAATCCCATATAAAGCAGCTGGCCACACAAGCTTGTAACTCCAGTCCCACAGAGGAGCAGAAACCCAAGAATCATCAGAGACTGGCAAGCTTCACAATCAGTAAACAGAGACTCTGGCTCAAAACAAGACCAGGTGAAAGAGCAATGTGACAGTGTACTAGAGCCACCACAGGCAAGGGACCTCTGCTGCAGGAGAGCATGGGGGCACTTCAAGGGCACATAGATGTGCAGATACCACAACACAGGCACACAAGCAAAAATGAAACACAAATATAAAACAAGAGAAATGTTTAGTGAAGGCTTAACAATACAATAAATAAGTCAAGTAAATAAACTCACTGTCTTCGTGTCTTGGGAAGAAATCCTACCATCTCCATGGCCAATTGTAAGCGTTCAAAATCATGCCTCAAATCTTCTCCCTCCACTGTGAAGCAATCCTGTATAAGATAAGACAGATAAAATGATTAAAATTAGCTATTAAAAAATAATGTGGATTTCCAACAAGACCTAAAGCAGAAGTACAGAGGCCCTTAAGATCTCAACAATAAATCAGTCTTAAATCTCACCAACCATGACTCAGGGAACTAAGCAGAAGAGGGGGTGGAATGTAAGAGTCAAGGTGGGGGAGAATATCCAGAGACATTGCCCCCTCAGCAGCAACACACAAGTGGGGGGGGGGTGAAACCTGGCTGCCTGTTGTGCTACCCATAACCTCCTACCCCATAGAACAATCCAGTACACCCACTGAGGAGGATACCCAGTGGATTGGTGTCAAGAAGGAGGAAATCAGGGATACCAATGTAATATTTACTAATATATCTTATTTTGGATAATAAAATATCATTTAAAAAAATAATGTGGATTGCTCATGAATGTAAGTATGATAAGTATGATCTTACATAAATGCTACTGGAAGCTAGCAGGATATTTACACATAGCCAGACTCATGACACCTCTTATTTTAATACAGGTATGCAAACTAAACATACCTGACAAATGCAAGTAGCACCCTTTTCTCCCTCTTATAATCGCCAACACAAAGATGGCAAAAGTGAGAAGACAGAAAGCAGCAGTAGTTACAAAATAGGCTGCTATCAAACTTGAATTTAAGTAGGTCTGAATATTCAAAGCATTTAAGAGAGCTCAATTCTATAAGCAAATATGCATTCAACAAATATTTAACAAAGACCCACTATATGCAAGGTACTGAAATAAATCCTAGTGAAACAGAGATAGGAGTAGGAATAGGAAAAGGAGACAAAGAGGAAGAGAAGAAGAAGGTAGGGGAGAGAAGGGAGAGAGAGGGAGCAAAATGGGGGGTGGGGGACAGAAAGAGAAAAGAGACAGAGGAAGAGAGGAAGGGAAGAATTGG
Organism: Zapus hudsonius; assembly: GCA_004024765.1. NCBI lineage: Eukaryota > Metazoa > Chordata > Mammalia > Rodentia > Dipodidae > Zapus > Zapus hudsonius. The sequence goes on along the minus strand of PVHP010001238.1, from coordinate 35,604 downwards.
GGGGCTACTCAATGGTTAAAGACCTTGTTGCCTAACCCAAACAACCTGAGTTCAGATCCCCAGGACCTAAGTAAAGCCAGAAACACAGTCAAGTATCTGTAATCCCAACAAGAAGGGAGGTGGAGACAGAATACTAAAGCTTGCCGGCCAACTAATTAGTAAAAGTAGCAGCAAGCAGTGAGAGAGAAGGCCTAAAAAGACAGGTGGAAGGTTAAAAAAAGAGAACAAAATAAACACAAAAAGGTTCAAAATGGAACAGACAGGAAGGAAGGTACAGCAGAAGACAGGAAGGGAAAGAAACAAAGAAAAAAGAAAAACCCACATATTATCAGTATTTCATATAATAACTATATAAAATGTAATGCTTATATTCAAGAAAGTAAATGCCAAGAAATGCTAGTGATAACAATAAAGATAATTTAAAATAATACATTTTATAAATAAAATTTATACTTGAGTATATTATCACCACTTGAAGATAGAAAATCTATATTTACTAAATATCTACCCACCAGTCATTACTAGTCCTTGAATTTAGGAAGAGAACCAAAATTTAACTTGTCCTCAAATGTAAGAAAAAGCTAACAGGAAAGAAATTTAAAAGCCCTCAGGAAAAAAAAAAAAAGGCTGGTGAGATGGCTCAGCAGTTAAGGCACTTGCCTCCAGTGCCTAAGGCCCTGGGTTCAATTCCCCAGGACCAACATACGCCAGACCCACAAGGTGGTGGCCCTGGTTCTCATTTTCTCATTCTCTCTCTCTCTCTCTCTCTCTCTCTCTCTCTCTCTCTCTCTCTCTCTCTCTGCTTGAAAATGAATAAATAAAATATTTTTAAAAAAATAATGCAATCAAAGTTCAAATGACAATTATATAAAATGAGATAGCCACATCCCTTTAATCTCTAACTCTGGAGGCTGGGGTAGGAGGATCGCCATGAGTCCTAGGACAACCTGGGCTGAAGTAAAACCTTATCCTCACCACAAAGGAAAGGAAATAATGGCTACAAAATGGTATCATTTTCTGGCACTTAGTATTTAGCACTCAATCAAGCTCTTTATGTACACTATTTTAATAAAAAAATTTAAGACCATATTTGCTTGTGTGTGGTGTGCACGTATATGTGTAAGCATGTGGGTGCACATGTGTATGTGGGTTTGTGCAAGTGCGTGTGAAAGCCAGAAGTTGACAATCAAGTGTCTTCCTTGATTGCTGTGTGCTCAGATGGCCAAAGAGCATTCATTATTAGTGCCTGAAGTAAATGATAGGAACAAAAAAGTCAAGTAAATGATCTGATGAAGATATCAAGATTAGCGAATGAAAAGAGTCATTATTCAGGTCAAGTCAATCTACTTCAGAGCCCAAATTCTGAAGAATTACTCTAACTCTGCACAAAGGTTGACCAGTTCACGGTTCACTTCGAGGTACTCTGAAAAACTGCAATATGAGTCTGCAGTGCCAGACCTGCTTGGGAGTAAGTGAAAAATGGAAAGGAGCTTCTTTCAGAGTGGAAAAGTAACTTACACTTTTTCTATTAAAATTCATCAAAAAATCTACAAACTAAATATCTATTATTTATTTCCCAAATTCTTGAATCTGAGACTAAAATCTTAATTATGAAATGGTAATGCAATTAACTAAACTCTTATTGGAGGAAAAATTAACATCTACACATACAAATCCTTCACAAGTGTGGCATAGACAATTCTGCAATTAGTAGAGTAAGCAAAGTCTAAGAAATGTTATATTTAATAAACTAATTCATTAGTTAATAAATATAGGTAAGTATACCTGTGTCTTTATATATCTGGCAATTAATTGCAAACTGAAAAAGAGTATTTGCAATCTTTTTATAGTTACAAACTTATTCTAATTTAAAATATAAAAAAGTTACATTTGCTGGGCATAGCAGCACACTCTTTTTAATTCCAGGCACTTCGGAGGCAGAGACAGGAGGATAACTATGAGTTCAAGGCCACCCTAAGATTACATAGTGAATTCCAGGTCAGCCTGGACTAGAATGAGATCCAACCTCACGAAGCGGG
>PVHP010001238.1:0-33465 GCA_004024765.1 Zapus hudsonius | reverse complement strand
GGCACTGTGAATAAATAAATCTCAAGGAAAAATGCTGCAGCTCATAGAGGTCTACATCAATGCTGAAGAACCAGAAATCCAGTCAATTTATTGTTTGTGAAAAAAATCAATGCTCAACATAAGATTAGCAATTAAGAAAGTATACAAAAAATAGTAAATTGGTTTATAATCAAACAATATTTGAACAAATCAATTATGAAAGCCATGCTGGTATTTCAGCTGGTCGTTATTCTAAGTTGTGAGGTGGAAATAAATGACAGGGTGAGGGCCCTTTGATGGGAACATGTAATATTTAGGTACTTGTACTGACCGGCTCAGAATCATAGTAATAATCATCCCAGCTCTGTCTGAGGGGTTTCTTTGTTATCTGAAAGTAAGGCAAATTAGTAAAGTAGAAATTATTAGGAATGGTTATTATACTTCTCTAATGATTTCATAGATGAATTATGCAGGTAGCATTGTTGCTATCCAAAGAAAAGTTAATTTGTATAGCAGCTTGAAACAAATAACGGAAAAAAAGAAATAAAACTTCAGATTCTGGGAAATCACATATTATTCTATTAAACTCATACATGCCAATGCCTTTGGTCTTGATGCTTACATTAACTGCTAAATTCCATATTCACTGAACATTGACATTATAACAAGAATCTGTCTTGGATACTGACTGATTAAATGAAGATCAAAAAGGACAGTAATATTCTGAGTTTCCTTATTAACAAAAATTATCATCTTACTTATGAGTGATTATAACTTGTTTTAAAAAGCATTCACCCAGAAGCTGAATTATCAATCTTTAAATGAAATTAATTCTATCCAATAAAAATGTCTAGCATTCAAAAAAAATTTTTTAATGTTTAGCATTCAATCAGAAAGTGATATAACTTTCAAGTTTTTGATATATTAATATAAAGTTAAGGTAGTTTATATTACTATGAAGTTTTGAAATTAAGAAATAGCAAGAAGCTTAAAAAAGAAATACCAGTTATACTATATTGTATACCTGAGGAAGTCTAAGAGATCACTTTCATAATGCTAAATACATACAATGACTTTTAACTTTTCAAAGCATCAGGGAATCACAAGATTTTCATAAGGATAATTTTCATTGCCATAAAGGATTTTTTCTCATAGATATACTTTTTAAAAAAAGATGCATTTTACTTTTATATATTTGTAAGCAGGGGGATAGAGCTTTTTATTTTTATATATTTGCAAGCGGGGGGGGGGGGAGAGAGAGACAGAGAGAGAAAATGGCCCCTAACTGCTAAAAACAAACTTCAGATGCATGTGCCCACTTTATGCATCTGGCTTTACAGGGGTACTGGGGAATCAAACCAGGGTTGTTCAATTCCCCAGTACCCACATAAGCCAGACCCACAAGGTGGTGGCCCTGGTGTGCTCTCTCTCTCTGTCTTTCTCTCTCTCTCTCTGTATCTCTCTGCTTGAAAATGAATAAAGTATTTTTAAAAATTTGAAAGTTACATCAAGTAAATTTTAGACTGCATACATGAAAGCAATAGTTAATATCCATTAATAGATTTAAGAAAAAAAACAGTAGAAAAAATTTTTTTCAAGAACTAACATTTACCACATCATGGTGAACACCAGCAATCCCACTGAGGAAGGGCCCTCAGTGGAATAGGGGCAGTGAGGAGGGAAATGATGGCACCAATTCATGATTTGTTCATACAAAGTTTCTACTAAATAATAATAAAAATATATAAATTTTTAAAAAGAACATTTAATTATTTCCTACAATTCAAAAATCTTCTCTTGACCTCTTACCTGATTGAGATAATGATATTCCTCTGGCCGTTTAAGGTGAAATGCTAATCTCTCTTCTTCACTTGCTCCTGCCAGGAGGTAATAGAATACATGATAGTTCCTGTGGGAAACAAAGCACAGCTTTATACTGAGTATAATTTCTGATAACTTATAAAAAAAAAAAAGCAAACATTAGTTAGCAAAATGTATTAGACTGCTTTCCTTTTTTTTTTTATTTCTTCTTTTTCTTCAAGGTAGGGTCTCACTCTAGCCCAGGCTGACCTGGAACTCACTCTGTATTCCCAGGTTGTCCTCAAACTCACAGTGATACTCCCACCTCTGCCTCCAGAGTGCTGGGATTAAGGGTGAGCATCACTAAGCCTGGCTTTGCTTTACTTTTAATGCAAGTGTGACAAATTTAATATTTAAATATATCTACAAAATAAAATAGTATTATAAAGAAAAAGAAAGCATGGAAATGACAAAGGACTCCCCAAAATTTTGTCTTCTGAATGAATGACCTTACAAAGTTGTCTGCATTCACTTTTTTTTTTCCCAAAACTTAACCAAAAGCTTGAAGCAATCCAGGGAGTGTTTACCAACTACACCTTACACATTAAGCAGTTCATCCAATATATGACCTAACACATTAGATCTTAAAAAATTAAACAATTCACCCAAGCACATGGAATGTTACTGGAAAACTATAAAACAAGTTTTGATGTATTCAAAAGTACTCTAACTACTTTCTAATCAAATTTAAAACTTAGTAATAGCAATTTCCAAATTCACAACTACATGGCCAATTCAATAATATATTCACAAGCCGGGTGTGGTGGCGCACGCCTTTAATCCCAGCACTCGGGAAGCAGAGGTAGGAGGATCACGGTGAGTTCAAGGCCACCTGAGACTACATAGTGAATTCCAGGTCAGCCTGGGCTAGAGTGAGACCCTACCTCTAAAAACCAAAATAATAATAATAATAATAATAATAATAATAATAATAAATGAAAAAGAAAATACTTTGAGATGCACAGAAACAAAGCACAAGTCACCTCTTGGTATATGTGAGATAATTGGTTCCAGAGCACTGCATACAAGAAATGCAGCCTTCAAGAGCTAAGTCTCTTATGTAAAATAGCACAGTGTTTGTATATAACCCACACACATGTTCTCATGTAGTTTAAATAATCTCTAGCTTTCTTACAATACTTAATACAATATGAATGTTATGCATATTGTATTGTATTATTTGGAGTATGACTACAAGAAAAAAAATTACACATGTTCAGTACAGATGTAGGTTCCCCCAAAATATATTTAATCCAAGATTTGTGAATCCATAGGTGCAGAATAGAGTCAACTCTATTCTAAAACAGAACAGCTGAAAACAGTGCTTAGAGAGACTTTATATTTGGAAACACGTTCAAAAAAAGAAAGATCTCAAATCTATTACCATCTACCTTAAGAAACTTGAAAAATTAAAATTTAAAAAGCTGGGTATGCTAGCTCACATCTATAACTCCAGCAAATGGAGCTGAGGCAGAAGGATTGCTGTGAGGTCTATTTGAACACAGGCTACATAATGACTTCCAGGCCAGCCTGAGCTATTGAGTGGGATCTTGACAAAAAATTAAATAAATAATTGAGTCACAGATAGGAGAGAGAGAGAGAGAGATAGAGAGATGGATGGATGGATGGATGGATGGATGGATGGATGGATGGATGGATGGATGGGTGATAGATGATTGCTAGATAGGCAGGCAAGCAAGCAAAAAAGGAAAGAAAACGAAGGGACAAGGGGAGAACAACTAAACTGAAAGAAACTAGAAAGAAATCAGCATTAAAGAAATGAAGTAGTAAATATGGAAAATATAGAATATCAATAAAACAAAATATTGTTTCTTGGGCTGGAGAGATGGCTCAGCGGTTAAGGCACTTGCCTCCAGTGCCTAAGGCCCGAGTTCAATTCCCAGGACCCACATAAGCCGGACCCACAGGGTAGTGGCCCTGGTGCACTCTTTCTTTCTCTTTCTCTTTCTCTCTTTCTCTCTCTCTCTCTGCTTGAAAATGAATATTTTTAAAAAAAAGAAGGGTGTATCTAACATTTTTTAAGAAAATTGGTTCTTTAAAAATGTATAAAATTAAATTTTATTTTTTTTATTTTTTTAAACATTTTTTATTAATTTTCAAGCAGAGATATACAGAGTGAGAGAGACAGAGAGAGAGAGAGAGAGAGAGAGAGAGAGCAAACCAGGGCCGCCACCTTGTGGGTCTGGCTTATATGGGTACTGGGAAATTGAACCCAGGGCCTTAGGCACTGGAAGCAAGTGCCTTAGCCACTGAGCCATCTCTCCAGCCCTAAAATTTATTTTTAAATTAAAAATGAATAAACAAGCCGGGCGTGGTGGCGCACGCCTTTAATCCCAGCACTCACGAGGCAGAGGCAGGAGGATTGCCATGAGTTCAAGGCCACCCTGAGAATACATAGTGAATTCCGGGTCAGCCTGGACTAGAGTGAGACCCTACCTCGAAAAACCAAAAAATAAAAAGAATAAACAAATGTTTGTGGAATGAGAGATTCAAGTTCACAAATGAGAGAAAGAGAAACTTTATAACCAAACTTACAGAATTTAAAATGTTTCAAGGGTGTCTTTTCTGTCAACAAGTTAGAGAACCTACATAAAATGGACAAATTTCCTAGAATGAGGCAAGCTAGAAATCTGAACAAAAAGAAGTGTAAAACAACGTACAAGCACTTGAGTATTTGAATTAATAATCAAACGTTTGCCTGAAGGAAAATCCAGAACCAGATGGCTGTTCTAGTGATACTACCTTCAGAAACTCTTGAAAAAAAGAGGTATAGTAGGGTATAGAATTATAATACTATGAACCATTATTATGATGGAATTGAGAGCATTTTATAAACTTATTTTGTTTTCTTTTTTTCATTTATTTGAGAAAGAGAGAGAGAGAGAGAGAGAGAGGCAGATGGAGGGAAAATGGTCACACCAAGGGCCTCCAGCCACTGCAAACCAACTCCAGATGCATCTTGTGCATCTGGCTTAATTTAACATGGGTACTGGGGAATTGAACTCAGGCCCTTGGGCTTAGCAGGCAAGGGCCTTCATCACTAAGCTATCTCTCCAGACCTGTTTTCTTTTTTTAAGACAGGGTCTCACACTGTAGACCAAGTTTGCCTTGTACTCACTATGTTTCCCAGGCTGGCATCAAACTCATGGCAATGCTCCTGCCTCTTGAGTGCTGGTATTACAGGCATAAGCTACCATGACAGACTGAAAACTTCTTTCAAATTAGGAAAAAAACAAAACACTAAGATATGAAAGAAAAGCCCAAAAGGCATATATGGCTCATAAAGGTAGATGGTTCAAGAAACAATGAGATATCACCTGAGAAACCATTTTCCTATTGTCTTAATTTATCAGAACTGACAAAACAGCACTAGTTCTACAAATGCTATGAAAATCTCCTGACAGCCTCTGAAAAGCAACAGCATTCTGACCAGGAAAGAAACAGTAAATACACATAAAACCATGTGTGATATACAATGAACAACAACAACAAAAAAAAAAAAAACCTGAAAGTTAATCTGCATGATACTGTTAACTTGATGTAATTATACAAACAAAATAAATACCGTTCATTATGCTCTTGATAAACAAGTCTGGACTTCTCCAGGAGATATTTTTCAACATAGGCACTGAAAGAAAAATAAAATTAGTTTATATAGATAATAAAAGTTTAATGTAAGGTAGATACTCATGTAGATATTGCCTAAGTATAAACAATATTCTCTAGATCATAGTAGTATATTCACCATTAAAGTTGTGTTATGGAGAGCATTAGCATTATCCATGTTAAATTCATAATAATGAGTCATTGTTGTTAGAGAATGAGATAAACAGATGAACTACAGTAAGATTTAATGGACCCCAGGCCACAAGGATGAACTACTATAATTAAGAACTGAAAGTAAGAACTCTTTACCAACTAACTACTCCTTTAAGTCTTCAGCAACTCTTACCCAAATTGGAGCAACTGACTAAAAAAAAAAAATCTGCTAAAAAAAAAAAGAGGCCTTTATAATCTGAAATTTAAAAATTTTTAAATAATTAGATCCAAATTACTTACACAGTGCTAACTAGATGGAGTCCATGACAATGTAATGGTCATCACACTCGCCTAACACAATGCTGCTGACTAGGTCAAAAGTTGACTCTTGAGCTGTATCTCACTAACTCAGTCACAAAGAGAGTATTTTCTCCAGTACATCATCCTAGACTGCCCTGCCTGCCCATGCTATTCCTTTCAACTCTGAATCCATATTCAATCGAGTAAATTTCATTCCTTCATTAAAACTAGTACATACACAGACAAAGTGTATCCAAACACATGTGTACCCCCACACATACAAACTTCACACACATAAACATGCACACAACATATGCAATATATGCAAAACAAAGTTATTAAGATCATACACTAGCTGGGCATGGTGGCTCATGCCTATAAACCAAGCATTGGGAAGGCTGAGGGAGAAGGATTGTCATGTCTAGCTCTTTCCTTAAATTGATAACTTTTGTTCCAGTGCAACTCATGGAGTAGAAGGAATAAAAACAGAGGTCCAGGGCTAAAGAGATGGCTTTAGGGGTTAAGTCGTTTGCCTGCAAGGTAGAAGGACCAGAGTTAGATTACCCAGTGCCAATATAAAGCCAGATGCACAAGAGGGCGCATGTATCTGGAGATCATTTGCAGTGGCTGGAGGCCCTGGTGCTCCCATTCTCTCTCTGTGTGTCTGCCTCTCTCTCTCTCTCTCTCTCTCTCTCTCTCTCTCTCTCTCTCTCTCTCTCATAAATAACTCTCTCTCTCATAAATAAAATATTTAAAAAAAAACAGAGGTCCAGAAAGTAGTATATTGGTAAAGCTAAAATAGTCTTTGTAGTAAAAAATGGACCTGGGTTCAGGTTATAATTGTGCAGCTGTTTTCTTAAACAAGGTCTCACACTTGCTTTACTGTGTGGCCCAAGATGGTCTTAAACTCATGGCAATCCTCCTACCTGACCTCTGAGTTCTGGGTTTACAGGCATTATCCACCAAAAGGTCTCAAAACAGAACCACCAGCTGAGGACCAAGTATTCAAACACAGTGGGCATTTTATATTCAACCCATAACATTTCAGCCCCCATAAGCTCATGGCCGTCTCATAATGAAAAATGTGTACAGTCCAACCTTGTTAAATTACCACAGGTTTAACAACCCAATACGTTCAAAAGTCCAGAGCCAAAGTTTCTTCTGAGATTCAAGGCAAATCCTTAGCTAAAAGCCCCTAGAAAAATCAAAAGGGAGCTGGCGAGGTTGCTAAATGGTTTAGGGCGCTTGCCTGTAAAGCCTAATGATGCAAGTTCGATTCTCTAGTACAAACATAAAGCTAGATGCACAAAGTGGACATGCATCTGGAATTCATTTGTAGTGGCTAGACACCCTGGTGTATTCCCCCCCCCCTTGTTTTTTTTTTGTTGTTGTTTTCTTTTTCTCTTCCTCTCTCTCCCCTATCTCTCTCTGCTTACAAAAATAAATTAATTTTAAAAATATTTTTAAAAGAGGGAAATCAAAAACAAATTACATGTTTCCAATATAAAATGTCACCAAGGCATCATTTCAGGTTCCAAAGGAAGGAATACAAGAATAGTAAGGAAAGATCCAAACAAAGAAAACAACCCAAAGAGAACGTGGTACACCTCCACGTGTAGCATCTGGGACATGTGGTGGTACTATCTTCGCTCCAATGGGCTTGTGTGGCCATGCCCTACTACAGAACAAAGAGACTCAATGCCTGCAACTTCTCTCAGCAGACAGCACCCACTTCTGCACTTGGGTTTCAACTATCAGTCTCTCAAAGCCTCTAAGCAAGGAGGCTTTCCACATACTGCCTGGCCTCACAGACTTTTTCCTGGAACCCTGAAGCAAGCTTTCATGAGTCCATTCAGCAGGCCTGGAAACCAACACCATATGGACAGGGCTCCATTTTACCATAGGGACAGCAGCCAAGACCTGCACAACAGAACCTGAGAAAGCATCTCTGCTGGGGGGGGGGGGTCCTCTGTTTAAGAACTCTCTTTTTAAGTGAATTTTTTTCAAAAATCAAATTATGGGCTGGGAGATGGCTCAGCAGGTGAGGGCATTTGCTTGCAAAGCCTGCAGGCCCAAGTTCAATTCCCCAGTATTCACATAAAGCCATGCAATTGGATTTCATTTGCAGCAGAAAGAGGCCTGGTACATCCATTCTCATTCTCTCTCTTTTCCTCTATTTTTCACCACCTCTCAAATATATAAATAAAAGTATTTCTTTAATTGCATTGGTAGACCCTGGAGCCTTTCATGGAGGGGATCTTGCCCTCAACCTGCTTCACCTTTTGCCCCATGTGAAGTCCCAGGTTTCCTTTTAATGGCATTAATCCCTTTAACTGCTTTGCCCTCACCAGCCATCTTCTCAACTTTAAAGGTACAGTTTTCTGCTCTGGCAAGAATCTGGGTGTGTTACATGACTCTTACAACTTTTCTCAGTTTTGAACTGCCCTCCACCAAAAAAGAGAGAGAGAGAGAGAAAGAGAGAGAAAATTATAATAAAGACACCACTGTCACAATTCACAGCTTAAAAACAGGATAATAACAAAAGTAAAAGTATGCTCCAAAGTCTACTGCTTCTAGTAACAGTGCTTACCCAAGTACCGTGCCTGTTTCTTGATAATTCACTTGAATAAACTTGCCAAAACGACTTGAATTGTTATTATGTGCTGTCTTTGCATTTCCAAAGGCCTGTCAAAATAAACATATTTCATTTAAAAGTAATTGTTTAAACACTGCCTAGTTCAGCTCAAAAAAAATTCTAAAAAGATAAAAGGCAGTTAATATATTCAAACTCATTCATAGTTCAAGTAAAATAAAAAAGAACGTAGTAAATAACTGAAAGAAGACCCCCTTTTTTTTGTTGTTTTTTGGTTTTTGGTTTTTTTCAAGGTATGCTTCACTCTAGCCCAGGTTGACCTGGAATTCACCATGTAGTAGTCTCAGGGTGGCCTCAAACTCAACCTCCTACCTCTGCCAAGCCTGGCTCCCAAGTAGATTTTTACTTGACACGATTGGTAAAATGAATCTTCATTTTAAAAGCCTAAAAATGCTCATCAATGTTCAGATTTTCATATTCAAGAGGCAACAAAATTTCTTCATAAAGGCAATACTTATATTTTCTTTTTTTTCAATACTTATATTTTCTAAAGCATTTTGTTCAGCTGAAAACAGTAACAGGCTATAAAAAGAACTGTATCAAAAGAATTATAAGGGGCTGGAGATGACTCAGTAGTTAAGTTGCTTACCTGCAAAGCCTAACGACCCAGGTTTGATTCCCCAGCACCCACGTAAAGCCAGATGCACAAAGTGATGCATGTGCTGAAGTTTGTTATCAGTGGCTAGAAGCCCTGGTGCCCATTCTCATATTCTCTCTCTCTCTCTCACCCTCTCCCTCCCTCTGTCACTCTCCTTCCCTCCCTCTTTATATCTGCTTGCAAATAAAGAAATAAATAAAAATATATTTTAAAAATAATAATTATAACCGAGGAGTGATGCACAACTTTAATCCCAGCAGTGGGGAAACTGAGGTAGGAGGGTTGCCATGAGTTTAAGGCTAGCCTGGGGCTACAGAGTGAGTTTCAGATCAGTCATGTCTAGAGTAAGACCCTACCTTAAAAAAATATTTAAATTATAATTTTAGAAGGAAATAATTGAAATAATGTATCATTAAAGTGGTATACTTTACTATGCTTATTTTAAAACAAAGATACAGTACTGATTACAAAAAAATAAAAACTACAAGCCCCTTAATCATTACTTAAAATATATACCATGCAATAGAAACGGAAAGCAATAAAAATGAGTAATACAAAATTAACAATGATGAGGCCGGGCGTGGTGGCGCACGCCTTTAATCCCAGCACTAGGGAGGCAGAGGTAGGAGGATCGCTGTGAGTTCAAGGCCACTCTGAGACTACATAGTGAATTCCAGGTCAGTCTGGACTAGAGCAAGACCCTACCTCAAAAAACAAAAAAAAAAAAAATTAACAATGATGAATATTAGACATTATACTAAACAGAAGCCCAAAAGAGTACATATTATATAATCTATCTATATTGTAATACTAGAAATGAAAAAACAATAGTAATGGGAAGTAAGTCTGAGGCTGCCTGGGAATAGGGGTGGGATTAGAAAACTACACAGAAGACCAAGGGTTGATGAAGATATTCTGAAGTACATTTATATACTCACCAAGCACTATATGTTAAACATACATATTTTATGCTAAAATTATAGCTCAAGAAATTTTTAAAAATATTTTATTTATTCATTTTCAAGCAGGCATACAGAGAAAGAAAGAGAGAGAGAGAGAGAGAGAGAGAGAGAGAGAGAGAGTGCACCAGGACCACCACCTTGTGGATCTGGCATATGTGGGTACTGGGGAATTGAACCTGGGGCCTTAGTCACTGGAGGCAAGTGCCTTAACCGCTAAGCCATCTCTCCAGCCCGCTCAATGAAATTTTTTTAATTTTAAACCAGAGACTAGGGATGCATCTCAATGCCACAAAAAAAAAGGGGGGGCAAGCTACTGCTAAAGATAACCCATTCACAGTATCTTTGAAGACACACACCTAGAAGGAAAAAACAGAATCAGAGATGATTCATTGCACATTTTTTTCTACATAAATGATCCATAAGAATCACCTATCTCTAAACTCCAAAAATCTTAATAGTCATTTACTGAGTATCTCCCTAAATAGAAAGACATAAAGCATACATATAATTCAATGATGAAAGCATATGTGTGCATATGTGTACACATAAAAACAGAGTGAGAAGGGAAACTGATGTCTTAACACTACATTTCTACTCCAGTAGATCTCAGTGTAGTCAATACCAGAAGCATCAACCTTATATTACAATTTATTAGAAATACAAATTCAGCCAGGTATGGTGTCACGTGCCTTTAATCCCAGCACTGGGGAGGCAAAGTTAGAAGGATTGCTCTGAGTTCAAGGCCACCCTGAAATCACATAGTGAATTCCAGGTCAGCCTGGGCTAGAATGAGACCCTATCTTGGGGAAAAAAAAATACAAATTCTTAGATCCTTCACAGAACTGCTGACAAAAATTCTGAGAATGAGGCCCAACAATATATACATCAATATCCATACTAGTAGTTCTAATTAGCATTCTTGTATTACAATTGCAACTAAGTTACATTTTAATAAATATCAGAAGTTATTTATGGTGATAGTAGCAAGTACATATTCCTGAAAATCTCTAGAAATACCCTCAGGAATATTCGTATTCTACTCTATCTAAATAAATGATAGGAAGAACGTAGGTTCACAAACACCAAACCAACTATGAGTCACATTAAAAAAAAAAAAAAAAAGCTTAGTAGTGGAAAGCTTTGAATGTCTATAACAGTTTTGCCATTCTTAGCACCACAGAAAGTATTTTTCCCAAGGAATTTATAAAAAAATATAGAATCATCAAGTGTAGAAAGGTTGGTATCATCAAAGAAATACTTTTAAATGCTAAATGCCTGATACTTAGACAAAATTTAAAAAGAAAACAGAGAAAAAGAGATAAAGTACAATAAAGCAAACTCTTATTTTCATATAGGCCATTTTTGTTTTATTTTGGTTTTTGTTTTGTTTTTAAAACAATCTAGTTTTATCACAGGCTGGTCAGCGATTTTTATGTAGTCTAGGCTGACACTGAACTTGTGATTCTCTGTCTCAGCCTGCCAAGTGCTAGTATTACAGATCTGCACTACCATGCCTGGCCTATGCCACTCTGTTTTGTTGTTGTTGTTGGAAGTAGGGTCTCACCCAGTCTGATCTGAATTCATTATGTAGTCTCAGGACGGCCTTTATGTCACAGGGATCTTCCTACCTCTGCCTCCTGAGCGCTGGGACTAAAATTGTGCACCACAGCTGGCCTCCTACACCACTTCTGATCTTACCCAAGACTACAATGTCAGAAGCTGTCCCTGCTATATAATCACTGATTGGAATACAAGTCATCTGGGACCATTTTGAGAATCTTGCAATAGACACTTCATCATAAGGTTATCCAGATAACAAGAATGAGGAAATAAATTCCCCATCAGTATTCCAGAATTTCATTTAAGACCACAATGTATCTACTATAATTTCATCATATACCTATTACACAGGGCAAAAGAAAAACTGGCAAGTATGGAGAGCAACTAGAACATTACTACACTGCTGGTGTACAATGCAATCTTCCAGATGCAAAATGGCCTTGATATTCATGACTGTAATGCCTGACACTCCCTGCACAAGACCTTCATAAGAGGAGGAGAAGATGATGAAATTGAAACAAAATAGAGACTAATTGAGATGGGGGAGTGGATATGATGGAGGGTGGACTTGAGGGGGGTAAAGTGGGGATAGAGAGGGAATTTATTATGGTTTTATCATCTATAATTATGAAAGCTGTCAATAAAAAGTTAAAAAAAAGAAAATAGAATTGGTAGCATTAGAATCTGTACTATTACTATTCCTCTCTCCCTAGCTCTACACTCAACGGTAAACGGAGATTCCACAATAACTTTCTAAAGCATTCTAGAAACCACTAGAATAAATGAAGTTCTTCCAAAGCCCTATCACTCACAGTTTAACCTGTCTGGCATTTCCTGGAAAATCTCCCTCAAAGAATTGTCTTTATCTGAACTGACTCAGCAATCACTCACTGAAATCAACCTCTCCACACCCCTGACCACAACCTGAGTTTGTTCAAAAACAATCAAGCAATTGTTTCAACATTGAAGCTACCTAATGTGGGGAAACAGTGAAAGTTGTGAATGACAAATATAATAGGTTTGAAAAGATATGAAATATTACTAGGCATGTGGAAGGCCATATGCATAAGCAAGATTATCTATGCTCACAAATATATCTCTGCTCAGGAAAGACCTTGAACTTCTGTTTGAACATAAGGTTCTCCATTAGTAGAAAGTAAAAGGGGAAAAGAGTTGCAACTAGCTGGCTGAAGTGTTAAAGGGGTATTTAAAGGGGTATACCAACAAATACATAAACCTCAAAGAAGCACACTGACAGCCTTAATGCATCTAGGCATTTGAATAAATTCCTTGCTTTTTTCCCTCTCTTCCTCTCTCTGCCTTTTTCTCCCTCTAACCTCTCACTTGTACCACCCCCCTCAACTTCTCTCCCCCCTTCCCTCTCTCCCATCTCTGTCACCTTCTCCCCAGCAATTCTGTTCAGCCTTCCAAGCACTGGGATTACAGATGTGAAACATCAGCACATGGCAGTTTCCAACAATTCTAGTCAACATTATATTGGAGGAACCAATGAAATCAAGTAAATTGAAAGAGGGAGAATAGGGAGGGGGAAGAGGTGGGGAGGGAGGGAGAGGGGAGGCATCCTGATTGAGGAAATAAGAGAAACACTAATTCAGCAGAAGGGAAATGGCACTGTAATCCAATACCAATTTACTTTCTCTTGGTTACTACAAGCCCTGGCTCTTGAAGAAGGGTGAATTAAAATTTTTAAAAATTTAAAGAAATAAATTCAACCAACAACCTACCTCCAGATCTATAAGTTGTAACACAAGATCACAAGTAATATGAAAAACCAAGGTAACATAACCCCTTCAAAAAGTAATCCTTCAGCAATGGTTCCACTGAGAGTGAAGTCAAAGTAATTCCAGAAACTTAATTCAGAAGAATGGTTATAAGTATTTTTAAAGAATAAGCTAACAAACAAATCCCATGAGAACATTAAAAAGGTGTCTGAAATTTAAAAAATGACATAAAAAGATCTGAAAGAAGAATTCAGTAAAGACATAGAAACACTGAAGAAAAATCAAACTGAAATACTAGAAATGAAAAGCATAGCCAGTGAAATGAAAAGCTCTGTGGAAAGCCTTGCCAAAGAATCAGTCACAGACAGGAACAAATATCTGAGCTAGAAGACAAGTTGGAAGGATTGGAATATTTCACCATGGACAAAAATAAATTGGTAAGCAGATATAGACTGAAATTTCAAGATATTTGGGACACTATGAAACAAATGTAAGAATCATAGCATAAAAGGTGAAGAGTAACATTCTTAAGGCATAGAAAATATTTCAAAGAAATCATAGCAGAAAATTCCTTGATGTTAGGGAGAGAGATGCCAATTCAGATACAGGAAGCATTTAGAACACCAAACAGACAAGACCAAAAAAGACCTTCCTCTCATATCATATCATAATTAAACCACTAAATATAAAAAGGAAAAAAAAAGTAAGAAAGTATACTGAGGGCTGGATAGAAGGCTCAGTGGTTGAAGGTGCTTGCCTGGAAAGTCTGACGGCCTGAGTTCTATTCCCCAGTACCCACAAAAAGTCAGATGCACAAAGTGGTACATGCATCTGGAATTCATTTGCAGTGGCAAAAGGCCCTGGTGTGCCTATTCATATATTCATTCATATTTCATTCATTCATATTGAAAACAAGCCAAACCCTAACACAATAATGGTCAACGACTGCAATACTGCATTCACAACAATTGACAAGTTATCCAGGCAATAAACAAACAGAAAAAAATCTAAACTGAATCACCATAGATCAACTGGACTTAACAGACATCTACAGAACATTTCACCCTAACACTGTAAAATACACATTGTCTAAAACAGATCATATCATAGGACATAAAGCAAGTCTTAAGGAAAATACAAGAAAACTGAAAAAATTCTTCATATTATTCTGATCACAATGCAATAAAACTACAAATCAACACCAAGAGAAACTATAGAACATATACAAACTCAATGCAGATATCTATATGCTCATTTTGTAACACAATACACGATTGACTTAAACAATAATCTACTGAACGTTGAATAGGTCACTAAAGAAATCAAAAAGGAAATCAAGTTCCTAGAAACGAAGATAGGTGTGGTGAAGCACACCTTTAATCCCAGCACTCAGGAAGCTGGGGTAGGAGGATCTTCAAGAATTCAAGGCCAGTCTGTGAGGTCCAGGTTAGCCAGGGCTAAAGTGAGACCCTGCTTCAAAAAAATAAAAACTAAAACTATATGAAGAAATTCTTAGAAACAGGACTGTCATGATGCCTCAGGGAATAAAGTGCTTGCCACACAACTTTGAGTACCTGAGTTCAGATCCCCAGACCCCACATAAGACCCAGAAGCTTTGGGAGGCTTCCCAGTATGTCTATGGGCAAAAAAATGTTGGGGTGAAGACAGGAGATATACCCAAAAGCTCACAAATGGAGTGAACAGAGACATCATCTCAAAACAAGGTAGAAAGCAACAACCAAGCCTTAAGTGGTCCAATGACCAGTCCGTAAGTAGTAGACCATGGCATGCATGCAAACATACCAGATAAATAAAAAATGTTCCTAAAAATGAATAAAAATTAAAACACAACATACCAAAACTTATTGGATATAATAAGCAGTCCTAAGAGGGAAGAAGTTCATAGAATAGCTCTAAGCGCCTACATTGAGAAATCCGAGAGGGGTTGGAGAGATTGCTCAGTGGTTAAGGTGCTTGCCTGCAAAGCTTAACTACCTGAGTCTGATTCCCCAGTACCCAGAAAAGCCAGATGCACAAAGTGGTGCATGTATCTGGAGCTCATCTACAGTGGCTAGAGGCCTTGGCATACCCATTCTCTCTTTCTCTGCTTGCAAATAAATAAAATAAAATAATTTGAAAAAAAAAATCTGAGATATCAGATGAATAACTTTCGATCTGCCTTAGGACCTGGAAAAAGTAATAACAACCAAATCTAGTATCAATAGGCAGAAAGATAATTAAGATCAGAACAGAAATTAATGGAAAGGGACTGGGCATGGTGGTGCATGCCTTTAATCCCAGCAGAAGTAGAGGAATTCAAGGCCACCGAGAGACTACATAGTGAAGTCAGCCTTAGCTGAGTGAGACCCTACACTGGAAGAAAAAAGGAAAGAAAACCCTCAAAGCATTTGCACTAAAATTGGGAAGAAGACCAGGGTGATCACTTTCTCCATTCTTACCTAATCTAGTGCCAGAAGTCATAGCAACAGCAATAAGTCAAGAGAAGCAAATGATTTTACACCTAAGAGACCTTAAAGACTCCACCAGATAATGTTTTAAAAGAGGGCGTAAGTACCCTGTAGAAGTAAAATAATGCTGTCCCCAGAAACCACTGGTTGTTAGAGGAAAATCCCAGGTGTGGGATACTGTCCAGTAAGATACTGTTCAGAGAGACCCTGAGTTACCCAAAACATGGCTCTCTGCTGCTAACCAGAACCAGATAGTAAGACACTATTGCTAAAGAGACCACATAATTCAGTTGTAGAACTCACAAAAAATCAAGCTGGACTTAAATTAGAAGCCTCCTCCTTGCTGGATAGCTGTAGTAGTGCAGGAGGGCATGTAAGCAGGCTGCTGGGAAGAAAATCACCAACTATCTTATCCAGCAGTGGACTCTATGAGCCACACGACCAGCCAGCCAGGTAAGGTGTGCCACTGGTACAATAGTGACATGACTGTCACAGGGGTGACTGCTCTGTGATTGGCTTGGAAATCCATTCCATGAGAGGAATTCCTGCCTGATATTTCAAAAGCCTGAGTGGGGAGGTCACAGGCCCAGGAGAAAAGCTACTACTGTTTGTCTAAATGGGTATGTTGTACCCATCAACTTGCCCTGTAAATATTTATGTTTTTGCCCACAGGTTAGTGCTAGTCTCAGCTTCAGAAGCTTCTTTTTGCAGTTGGTGGTGACTACTAAGAAGAATCACATCTTATCAAAGTGCTGAGAGTAAGCAACTATGGAGGTCTCATTGATCGCTATCACCCCCTCCAAGGCTCAGAGAACACTGCAGAAGAGGGGATGGAAAGGATGTTAAGAGCCAGAAGAGACAAAGGAAGGGGAGGTGTGCCATGAAACACTATCTCTTCCAAACAGCATGTGGCCATTACATGCATGACCTCAAAATTACATCATAATCTGCATAATATTGAGTTCCATCATGACTGGTGGAGGCCATGAGACCCTATCCCTCCCTGAGGAATTATTGACAGTTAAAGGTTTCTGGGGTGGGGGAGACATTTTCTTCACTGGTTAATTTGCATGTGCTCTGGTAAATAACTTCCTACCATACATACACAGAAAATCCTAATTAAATAAAATAGGTGCTCCCCACCCCCCCACACACAGAAAACATCAAAGTAGAAGACCAACTAGCTGAGAAGGAGTTTAGTGAAGAGGAAGAAGGAAAAGAGAAGGTAGTGGAAGACGAGTGTGATCAAAATACATTACATACACATATACAAAGCTGACAACCTGAGTTCAATTCCCCAATAACCATATAAAGCCAGATGCAGAGTGGCCCATGCATCTGGTCTAGAGTTAGTTTGCAGTGGCAAGAGGCCCTGGTGTGCCCATTCTCTCTCCTCTCTGTCTTCTCTCTCTCCTCTCTCCTTCCCCCCCCCTCTCTGCCTGCTCCATCCTTTCATTCTGTCAAATAAATAAATAATAATAATTTTTAAAATTGTCTCCAGGAGTGGTGGCACATGCCTTTAATCCCAGCACTGGGGAAACAGAGGTAGGAGAATCACTGTGAGTTCGAGGCCAGCCTGGGACTAAAGACTGAGTTCCAGGTCAGTGAGACCCAACCTTGAAAACAACAACAATAAAATTATTAGTGTCACACCCTTCACGTTCCATGCTGCCTCTTCTGCTTTGCCATTTCCCAGCTTCCCTTGGTCACTAACAATGATCTCTACACTTGTAATTTTATTTCATCCTCTCACATCTACCACATATTTTTTTAAAGATGTGTTTAAGAAAATTAGTTCTTTACACTCACCTCAAGTACTGGTCCAGCTCCAAGAATAATCTGCTCGACTCCACTGGCAAATCCCTTCTGACTAAGAGCTGTGAGGTGGTGAATAAGAAAATTTGTGCTTTGGGTCTTCCCAGAACCACTCTCTCCAGAAATCACAATACACTGGTTCTTTTTGCGCTGAAGCATAGCATGATAAGCTACATCAGCCACAGCATATATGTGGGGTTCAAGTTTTCCCAACTGGTGGTTATCATACATTTTTACATATTTCGGGTTATAAATAGGAAGAAACTTGAATGGGTTAATAACTATTAAAATACTGCCAACATAGGTATAAATTTTTTCATGCTTAAAGCGATTACGCAGGTTTTCCAAGAGAGTTTTCTCATTCAAATCCGGTAAGCTACATAAATCATCAAAATCTTTCTGTTGAGGCTGTGGAAGAAAACCTCGTTCCATCATCCGACGGCGTTCTTCAGTTACCCGTAGCCATGACTGAAGGCTACCATAATGAATTGACCCATCAAGGTTTTTTTCTCTCAGAAGAAAGCGATAGTCCTCTCCACTCAAGCGATTTTCCAGAGCCATTCGGGGCCACATCATCATTCGTTGAACTGGACAGTCTGTTGGATTGAGTATCCATTCTTCTCCACCAAATTCCTTTACCTCGGCTAACACGTAACATTTTGTTTTGTCTAAATGAAGTCTGTTTATAAGAGAGTCAATCACCTCAGCAGCTGTGGAGTTTTTTCTGGCAGGAATTGGACAATAAATTGTTCCTTCTGAAATTGTCCCAGGATATATACGCAGTGTGTGTTCATTATCCTCAAAGCGTCGTCTTCCTCCATCACTTACATTCATATTGGATCTTGTCCCATCAGCATGGATAGCATGTGTTCAAGACTGTGGAAACCATTTTTTTGGCAAAAGAACTGAAACATAAAAGATACAAAACATTAGGACTGGAGAGATGGCTCAATGGTGAAGATGCTCCCCTGCAAAACCTGATGATTTGAGTTTGATTCCCCAATTCCCATATAAAGCCAGATGAACAGAATGGCACATGCATCTGGAGTTTGTTTGCAGTGGCTAGAGGCCCTAACATGCCCATTCTCTCTGTGTGTCTGCCTCTTTCTCACACACTCTCAAATAAATAAATAAATAAATAAATAATTAATAAATAAAATATTTTTTTAAAGAGAACACACACTGAGCCAAATGGTAGTATGCACCTAACTGGCAGTTAGAACCTGTTGGCACAGGTTCAATTCACAAACCACACACATAAGCTGGATAAAAAAGTGGAACAAATATCTGGAGTTGTTTGCAGTAGCCAGAGGCCCTAGTGGAACCATATACACACATATACCCATTCACATGTAAAAGTAAATAAAAATTAAACAAAACTGTCAGATCAGATGAGATAAACAAAAATTAAGCTAAAGTTATAAGTAAGAAAATTGAGAGAAACCTGTTATCTAGACATTTGCAAGGGAATTCTGAATGTGCACTCTCCTCTACACCTCATAGTAAAAGAGCAACTAAAGATCAAGCCCTAACTTCTAAGATTATACACGTAGGTACCTCTGTCCTTCAAAGCTACGACTCTTATATCTAACCTACTCCTTTCTTCACATCCTTCCAATCTTCTCAAACTCCACATTCATGTCTAGAAGGATGAGCTCAACTTTTACACATCACCAAAGTAATAACTATTTCCTTCAAATGGTTTATCTCAAAATGTATTCCTGTTTTCAACTCATCTCTACCTTTCTGTTCCTGTCAACAGAAAAAAATATGTGCCAAATTTTTCCAAGACTAACAAAAGCTATTTTAAAAGCACCCTCATTAGTAATATACCCCATTAAAAAGCACTCGTTATTTTTCTCTATTTTATCCTGCTTTTTTTTTTTTTTTGAAGCAAGGTTTCATATAGCTCAGATTGGTCTCAAACTCCCTATGTAGCTGAGAATACCTTGAGTTCCTAAGCCTTCTGCATCTACCTTCCAAATGCTGGGATTATAGACATGCTCTATGCCCAGCTGATATGCTATTTTCAAAGATAGGAAAAAGGCCTTCAGTATCATCCATCTCCACTGCCAGATGCTTTTCAAAGTCCTCTAAATAAATAATCTTGAGCTGAGGAAATGGTTCGGTGGTTAAAGGCACTTGTTTGCAAAGCCTGCTGGCCCGGGGAAAATTCCCCATTACCCACCCACATAAATCCAGATGCACAAAATTATGTATGTGTCTGGAGTTTACTTGCGGTGGTGAGCATTGGCATGCCCATGCTATCTCTCAATCTCTCTCTCTCTCTTTCTCTCTCTCTCTCTCTCTCTCTCTCTCTCTCTCTCTCTCTCTCTCTCTCTCTATTATATAAATAAAACGCTTTGTTTTGTGAGGTAGGGTCTCACTCTAGCCCAGGCTGACCTGGAACTCACTCTAATCTCAGGTGGCATGGAACTAATGGTGATCCTCCTACCTCTGCTTCCCAAGTGCTAGGATTAAAGATGTATGCCACCACTCCCAACAATAAATAAAAATATTTTTTAAAAAAGAAACATCATTTACTTTTATCCCATACAACTATTACAACAGATGATGGTTGGCTGGAGACATGGTTAAAGGTGCTTGCTTGCAAAGCCTGCTGCCCGGGTTCAATTCCACAGTACCCATGTAAAGCCCACACATCTATAGTTCCTTTGTGGCATCAAGAAGAGGCCCTGGCATACCCATACTCACACATTCATATTTTCTCTTTCTCTTTCATAAATTAAAAAAATATTTTTAAAAAACAAAATCAAAAAAACAGAATATAAAAAAATCTCATTGCTACTGCTCAAATTCAACAAGTTTGAACATAACTATACTTGTATATTTGCTCCCTTTTTTGTTCTGCAGAGACAAACTACTATCCGAAGGTGGGTATTGTGTTCATAGATGTTCATTACCTGTGTGAGTCTCCACAAGTTACAAATAGTACTGTTCATTTTTTAAGCTTTAAGAATTTAAGAACTATTCTTAACAATGTGCTTCTTACTTTACCTTAGTATTGTATTTTCTATTTATGAATATTGGTGCATGTAAAGGTCAGTAACTGTCAATATCCCAGTGCATGATTCTGTCAATGAACTGTACTTCTAGTGACCACTAGGGATGTTTATACTAGAAAAACAGTGCCATAATTTTCATACAAGCTTCCTCATGTATCTTTACTAGAATTTCTCTGGATTAGACCTTGGAATGAAACTGCTGGATTTGATCCTTCAACTTTATCAGATATTAACAAAATGTCTTCCAAATAATAGTTCCAAATTGACAATTACACAAATGTGGATGAGTTCAGATTTTCTGCCTGGTGTTATTTTTTTTTAATATTTTATTTACTTCAGAGAGAGAGAGAGAGAGAGAGAGAGAGAGCGTATCGGTCTCTAGTCACTGCAAACAAACTCCAAAGGCATGCACCACCTTGTACATCTGGCTTTACATGGGTACTGGGAAATCAAACCCAACTCCTTATGCATTGCAGGCAGGCACCTTAACAGATGAGCCATCTCTCCAGACTGGTGGTGTTTTTAAGTTATATTTATATTCTCCACTTTTTTTTTTTTTTTGTTTTTCGAGGTAGGGTCTCACTCTAGTCTTCACTTCTTAAGCCTGTCATTATTTTTACATCGACCTGATCCTTTTGTGACAGTATAAATTTCAAAACTGGTTTAAGGGCTATTACTCCTTGGCTCATCTCTCTGAAATCCTAAATATATAATTTAATATTCTCGGGCTAAAATTTTAATGTCATCAGATGGAATTGCTCTCCTAGTTATCTTTATTTTGTATCTTTCTTAGCCTTACATGGATTCGTATGTTTGAGAATTTGGCTTTGCAGGTACACTTCTGATATAATATTTACATCAGTGAATCTGCTTACTGCTTGTTTAAACAAACATTACCATAAATTATGCCTTTAAAATTTTTAATGATTTTTTTTTCAAGGTAGGGTCTCTAGCACAGGTAGACCTGGAATTCACTATGTAGTCTCAGGGTGGCCTTGAACTCACAGTGATCCTCCAACCTCAGCTCAGCCTTCCAAGTGCTGGGATTAAAGGCACGTGCCACCACATCCAGCTATTTTAATGATTTTTAACATTTAAACTGTTCAGTTGTTTCCATTTATCTCAGAAATGTTCCTTTTTAAAATATGTATAAATGTATTTATGAGAGAGAGAGAGAAAGAGAAAGAGAGAGAAAGAGAGAGAGAGAGAGAGAGAGAACAAACAGGTACACCAGAGCCTCCTATGGCTGCAAATGAATTGCAGATGCATGTGTCACTTTGTGCATTTGGCTCTAAGTAGGTACTGAGGAAATTGAACTCAGGCCTTCAGGCTTCATAATCAAGTGCCTTTAACCGCTGGGCCATCCCTGCAACCCACAAATATTTGTTCTTATAATTATTCTGGCTAATCAGAAGGCTCTGTTCTGAGATGATAATGTGGAAACATGCTTAGCTAGCAGGTTCCTAGTTGTAAAGCTATGTTCTGTGCTCCAGCAATCCCAAAGTACACATCTTCACATAAGCTATGACCTCTAGCTGCAGTGAGCAGCAAGACTGTTCTTTACAGCCGCCGGGAGGATGTGCTCTATGCTACTCCAGGAGATACAAATTTCCTACAGTTATATGTCATATGGCAAACTAAGAACAAACTGAGAACCTTCTTTTTCAAAAGAGCCATATGTTGTCTCTAAATTTTCAGCAATGAACACTTCAACTATACCTCATATATTTTATCTGCCAGTTTCCAACAACAGCTCTACTCAATGCATTGTTTTGTTCCCTTTATGAAAAATAAAAATTCTGTTTTTTTAGTCCCACTTATGTCAACGTGTTTCCCCCCCCCCTTTGGTTTTTCAAGGTAGGGTCTCACTCTAGCCCAGGCTGACCTGAAATTCACTATGTAGTCTCAGTGTGGCCTCGAACTCATGGCGATCCTCCTACCTCTGCCTCCCAAATGCTGGGATTAAAACAACCACACCTATTTGTTTTCTTTTTTGTTATTGTTTTTACCAGCCATTGCTTTGTGTTGGGGGGGGGGCAGAAGTTTACCCAAAACTACAACCTATAAATCCATTTTAATAGCAAGCCAGTCCTTTGATAAACTGCTTAAAAACTTTTTATTTGTAATTTCTAAGAATGAGTACCTATCAAAATTGCCTGGAAGATGTGTGTGGTGTGGTGTGTACTGTCTGCATGTGTGTCTACAAATGCACAAGGCCTGTGCTCACATCTGCAGAAGCCAGAGGAGAATGCCAGGCGTCCCTCTCCACCACTCGTCCATGTATTTCCTTCAGACAGAGCCTCTCACTGAATCCAGAACTGCCCTTTCAGTCAGACCGGCTAACCAGCAAGCCCCTGCAATTCTACAGCCTCTGCTCCTCACAGGGCTGGGATTATTGGCATATGTGGCCATGCCCACATGGTGTGTGAGTGTTACATGTGTTGAGGATTGAACTCAAGAGTGAGTCAAGCCTTCTCAGGTCTTCATGCTTGTGTGACAAGCACGTTTACTCACCAAGCCATCTTCCTCTGGAGAATTTCTAAAGAAATATATGTATTTCAGGACTTAGGATATAGCTCAGTGGGCAGAATACCTGCTTAGCATGCAAAAAAAAAATTCAGTTTGATTCCCAACACTGCATAAACTGGGTATGACAGCACATACCTGTAATCCCAGAACTGGAGAGGGAGGCAAGAGAGTCAAAAGTTCAAGGTCATGGGCTGGAGAGATGGCTAATGGGTTTAGGCACTTTCCTGCAAAGCCTAATGACCCGGGTTTGAGTTCCCAGTATCCGAGTAAAGCCAGATGCACAAAGTAGTACAAGCATCTGGAGTTAGCAGTGGCTGGAGGCCACGGCACGCCTTTTCATATTCTTTCTCTCTTTCTATCTCTCACTCCTCTCTGCTTGCAAATAAATAATTTTTTAAGTTTGACATCGTATTCAGCTACATATTTAGTTTCAAACCAGCCTGAACTACATGAGACCCTGTCTCAAACACACACACACCTACACATATATACATACCCAGTAACAGTTCTGAGTTAGGGAAATTCTAAGCTACTCGATTACTGCTGTTCCAAAGAATAGTATGTAGAAATCATTATGGTCCTAAGTATCTGGGAAACCACTTTGTCCTCTCGTAGCTGCCAAATCCAAACCCAGGACCTTGAGCATGGATTTCCAGGTGCAGACACAAAGGCTCAGAGGGAGCATTGCAGCTGTGGTCCAAGAGGGCCAGGCTATAACTGTTAAGCTCCAGGCTTAATTTGGTGTTGTCCATGTGGTGCTGGTTTTGCAGGCATGTAAGTTGCAGGAGTAAAGGTGTCACAAAGGCTTGTACCAAAGTTCCAGAAAGTTACTGAATGAAGCCAGGCAACTCATACCAGGGTCAGACTCCCTTCATGGAGGGCCTAGGCAGGCTGTTCAGGAAGCTGTGAAGGTGAACCAAAGTCGAAATGGAGACCCCAGGATAACAGACAGTACAGAAAGGTGGACATCTGACAAAGAAAGGTGCAGGCTCTGAAGGGAGCTGGAAAGAGATGCCTCATGTACTATAAGCAACAGAGCTCAAGGGTCAGAACTACCCAGATTATTCCACCCCAAGCTCTAGATGCCACCCGGAGCTGAGGTTTGCCCTACTGGTGTTTTAGTCTTACTTTGATCCAATCTTTCCTTGCTACTCCCTTTTGGAATGGGATTGTTAACACCATGCCATTGTATTCTAGGAGCATGTCACAAGGGTTCACAGCCTTGAGTGTCAGAAGAGACTGGACTTTGGAACAATGTTGAAACTGTTGTTGACTATGGGGACTTTTAAAGTAGGACTGAATGTGTTTTACATTATGAGATGGCCATGAGCCTAAAGGAGCCAGGACTGAAATGATACATGGTTTGGATGTGAAATGTTCCCCATAGGCTCATGTGTCTGAACACTTGGTTCACAGATGGTAGTGCTATTTAACCTTTATGAGGTGGGTCACAGAGTGACAAAACTTGAGGACTATAGGCTGGCCCCTCTTCTAGCTATCTTCCACCTACTATGACAGAGGTGATATCCAGCCTCTGCTCACATCATGCCATCATGAAGCTTCCCTTCAAGACTGTAAGCCAAAATAAAGCCTTTCCTCTCATCAGCTGCTTTTGGTCAGGTGCTCTGTCCTAGCAATAAAAAGGCTAAGTACAACACAGGGTCTCTGAGTGAATCCGGGGCTCACTAATTTGGCTAGACTAGCTAACAAGTGTCTGCCTCCCCAGCTCTAGGATCAGTGCTCACCATATTCAGCATTTTACATGAATGCTGGAGATAAGAACTAAGCTTCTCATATACGTGCAATACTTCATCTACTGAGCCAGCCCCTAGGAAAATGTTTTTAATAAGATGCTTAGAAACAACCCAATTGAGCAGGGAAGATGGCTCAGCTGCTAAAGGCACTGGCTTTCAATATCAGCAGGCCCGGGTCCTATCCTCAGTATCCACATAAAGCCAGATGCACAAAGTAGCACATGCATCTAGAGTTCATATGCAGAAGCAAGGGGCCTTGGAGGGCCCATGTGTGTGCATGCATATGTTCTCTCTCTCACACGCATAAATAAAATGTATTTTTTAAAATACAAATTAACACAATGAAATTTAGAAAATTGTATTTTGTTATATTCTTTATTATTATTATTTTTTTTTTTTTTTTTTGGTTTTTTGAGGTAGGGTCTCACTCTAGCCCAGGCTGACCTGGAATCCACTCTGTAGTCTCAGGCTGGCCTCAAACTCACGGCAATCCTCCTACCTCTGCCTCCCGAGTTCTGGGATTAAAGGCATGCGCCACCACACCCAGCTTTTGTTATATTCTAAACTTAAGTAAAATAATTTATTCTAGACAGTAACTGAATAAAAGATTACTGGATCATGCCAGGCATGGTGGTGCATGCCTTTAGTCCCAGCACTTGGGAGGCAGAGGTAGGAGGACCACTGTGAGTTTGAAGACAGTCTAGGTCTTCAGAGTGGGATCCAGGTCACCCTGGGATAGAGTGAAATCCTACCTCGAAAAAAAAAAATTATTACTGGTCAATACTGATTTGCATGCATACAAATGGAGATAAATTAGATTAATCATTCACATGTCATATAGCAAAACATCTAACATTTCCAAACCCTAATTCTAGAACTAAACAATTGTTACTTTGCTTACAAGTTAGATATTTAGAACACATAAACACTGTCTGGCTGTTTTTGAGTTACTCAAATGGTCAGTTCTTGGGAGTAAATTAATTTTATTAACACTTTTATCAAAAACTTAAAACATGAGCCAGGCATAGGTAGGTGAATCCCTGTGATTTTTAAGGCTAGCCTGGGACTACAGAGTGAGCTCGGGTCAGCCTGGGCTAGAATAAGACTTTACCTTGAAAAAAAAAAACTTTAATGTAAAAAAATAGGATGAAGAGATGGCTCAGCCATTAAGTCACTTGCCTATAAAGCAAAAGGACCTGAGTTCCCCAGTACCCACATAAAGCCAGATGTACACTGTGGCACATGCATCTGGAGTTCCTTAGCAGTGGCTGGAGGCCCTGGCATATCCTCTCTCTCTCTCTCTCTCTCTCTCTCTCTCTCTCTCTCTCTCTCTCTCTCTCTCTTTCTCTCTCTCTCTCTGTGTGTGTGTGTTTGTGTGTGTGTGCCTCTTTATCTCTCTCTCAAATAAATGAATAAATTTAAAAATAAAATTAAAATTTTTTGGGCCGGGCGTGGTGGCGCACGCCTTTAATCCCAGCACTCGGGAGGCAGAGGTAGGAGGATCGCCATGAGTTCAAGGCCACCCTGAGACTACATAGTGAATTCCAGGTCAGCCTGGACTAGAGAGAGACCCTACCTCGGAAAACCAAAAAAAAAAAAAAAAAAAATTTTTGTGGTTTTTCGAGGTAGGGTTTTGCTCTAGCCCAGGCTGACCTGGAATTCACTCTGTAGTCTCAGGCCGGCCTCAAACTCACGGCAATCCTCCTACCTCTGCCTCCCAAGTGCTGGGATTAAAGGTGTGCGCCACCATGACCGGCTTAAAAATATTTTTTTTAAGTATCATTTCGAAGGGTGTGGTGGCATAAACCTTTAATCCCAGCACTTGGGAGGCAAAGGTAGAATTGCCATGAGTTCAAGGCCACCCTGAGACTAGTCAGCCTGGGCTAGAGCAAGAGCCTACCACAAAAAAAAAAAAAAAATATATATATATATATATATATATAATATATATATATATATATATTTTATTTCACCTGTACAGTCATATTTTCTCTCATATGTGGAAACTAGAGAGAGAAAATAAAAGTCAAGCCTGAATATAGCCAAAGTTTATGATATAAATGAATAAAAATACCATTATAAAACCAATCACTTATAAATGCATATTAATAATTTTATAAGGAAATTTGAAAAATAAAAAACATATATATACATATAAATATAAATATATAAAACAGGTGCTGGGCATTAATACTCATCCACCACGACTCAGGGAACTATGCGGAAGAGGGGGCGGAAAGATTGTAAGAGCCGCGGTGGGGGAGATTATCCAGAGGCATGGCCAGGAGAACCTGGCTGAATACTAGGCTATCCATGGTCCCCTGTCACAAGGACTGATCCAGACGACCCATGGAGGAGGTGATCCAGTGGAGGGAGGAGCGGAGGGCAGTGGGGAATTGGGGATAACAACTCATTGTTTGCCCACTAAATGTTGTAACTCATTATGAACAATAAATTAAAAAAATAAAAAATTTAAAAAATTTAAAAATAAAAAAAAAACAGGTGCTGGGCTGGAGAGCTGGCTCAGCAGTTAAGGTGCTTGCCTACAAAGCCTAATGACCTGGGTTCTATTTCCCAGTACCCACGTAAAGCCAATTGCACAAAGCAGTGCATGCATCTGGAATTCATTTGCAGTGGCTAGAGGCCCTGGTGCACCCATACACTCAACTATCTCTCTGCTTGCAAGTAAATAAATAAAAATATTTTAATAGGTGTTGTGTTATATACCTGTAATGCCAGCACTCCAGAAGCTAAGGCAAGAAGAGCATATATTCAAAGTAAGCCTAGGCTACAAGGCAAGACTGCTGAGAGGGAAGAGTGGAGAGCAAGGGAGGGCTAACTATTTAATATTCTTATTCTCCATCCTAATAGTCACTGCAGAAGCATATGCTGGGTTGGGAATATAGCTGAGTTGGTATAGTGCTTGCTCATTTCCCCAGCACATTATTTTTTTAATTGGCATGGCTGAACATACTTGTAAACCCAGCAGAGGCAGGAGGATCACAAGTTAAAAGTCATCCTTCCAGCTAGAGCTACATGAGGCCCTGTGGCTCAAAAATGCTAAGAGAAAGAAACAATGTGGTGAGACAGTTGCTGTGGTCACTAGGGTGTGGTTCAGTGTAGACTGGCTTAAAATGTTACTCACTGGACGGAGTTAGAAGGCACTAATTATAGGAGAAAACTGTAGTGAAAAAAAAAACCGAACAGTTTTCTTCAAATTATAAGTTCAGCTAAAAAATATTTTAATGCACTATTACGTCTGTGCTTGAAAAATTTGTGAAGAAATATATTATTACAGCTTTTGTTTTTCTATCAATTTCTCAAGGCAATTTTTCAAAAGAAAAGTATCTTTTCTCTTTATACTTGCTTCATCACAGATATCTATGGAGTAATGTTAGTAAGTACAATCATGCATTATCATTCAATAGAATGAGACATGAGTTTGACGCCAGCCTGAAACTATAGTGAATTCCAAGTCAGCCTGGGCTAAAACAAGACCCTACCTAAAAAAAAAATAAAATATATATATATATATAT
The DNA here is from genome assembly GCA_004024765.1 of Zapus hudsonius. Taxonomy (NCBI): domain Eukaryota; kingdom Metazoa; phylum Chordata; class Mammalia; order Rodentia; family Dipodidae; genus Zapus; species Zapus hudsonius. The sequence continues at coordinate 4,902 of PVHP010001238.1, read as the reverse complement.
ATGTGTGTGTGTGTGTGTGTGTATGCATGTTAATGGAACAAGTATACATATGTATATTAATTAATGTGCTTCAAACATTTCTATTGCATACATTATTTTATTAAGCTTCACTAGTCTTTTTCTCTCTTATTCCTATTAATTTTCTCATCTTTTTTAATGTTTTATTTATTTATTGACGAGAGAAAGAGAGAAAGAGAGAGAGAGAGAGAGAGAGAATAGGCACACCAGGCCACAGCCAACAAACTCCAGACACATGTGCCACCTTGTGCATCTGCTTTATGTGGGTACTAGGGAATTAAACTCGGGTCCTTCTGCTTTGCAGGCAAATGCCTTAACCACTAAACCATCTCTTCAGCCCTTCTCATCTATTTTTGTGCATCTGGCTTTAAATGGGTAATGGGGAGTTGAACCTAGGCTGTCAGGCTTTGCAAGTAAATGCCGTTAACCCCTGAGTGATCCATCTCTCTCTAGTCCCTTTATTATCTATTTTTATGCATACTTCTTTGTCTCACTTCCTACAAGAGCTATTTTCAAAAAAATTTTGACAATGTCTAGCTTTAAAAACAAGCATGTAATTAACATCCTTTCCTAAGGGGATAATCAATGGTGCTAACTCAGTAAAAATGCTGTGTACTATAGATGGAAAAGTACAGTTCAGAAACATCAAAATGCTACTACTGGGGGCTGGAGAGATGGCTCAGCGGTATAAAAACTTCTTTTGAAACTTTAACATGCATGATTATGTGTCATTACAGATTTAATATGAGGAAAATGGTTTTCACCAAATTAATCTACAGTCAATGATATCTCAATCAAAATTCATGCTGGTGGCTCATGTCTTTAGTCCCAAAACTCAGGAGACTGAGGTAGGATCACTATTAGTTCAAGGCCAGCCTGGGCTAGAATCACTTTCAAAAAAATTAAAAAAAAGAAAAAGGAAAAAAAAAAAAAGAGAGAGAGAAGCCAGGCATGGTGGCGCACGCCTTTAATCCCAGCACTCAGGAGGCAGAGGTAGGAGGATCTCAGGGAGTTCGAGGCCACCCTGAGACTACATAGTGAATTCCAGGTCAGCCTGGGCTAGAGCGAGACCCTACCTCGAAAAAACAAAAAGAAAAAAGAAAAAGAGAGATTCTATTGAGCAAAAGGCACCACCATAAAAAAAAAGTGCCAAAAACAGGGACTGAGGATGTAGTTAAGCTGGAAGAATAGTTGTCTATCACACACTAGTCAGCCTAAAATTCCAGGTCAGCCTGAGCTAGAGCGAGACCCTACCTCAAAAAAAGGAAAGGGAAGAGGGAAGAGGAGAGAGGAAAGAGGGAAGAAAAGGAAAAGAGAAAGAAAAGGGAAAAGAAAGAAAAATTCAAGGAGCTTGGGAGATAAATCCCCATAACTGCCATAAATCCAGAAGTAGTAGTAAAAGCATCTACAGTTCCAATGCTCCTACAGCAAAAAGGGAGGTGGAGAAAAAAGATCCCTGGAAGCTCACAAATCAGTTAGCCTAGTGCACACAGCAGTAAACAAGAGACCCTGCTCAGGCTAAGTGATGGCTCAACAGTTTAAGGCACTGCTTGTAAAGTCTAATGGCTTGGTTTGATTCCCCAGTACACATGCATGCACTGGAGTTTGTTTGCAGCAGCAAGAAGGCCCTGGCATTCCAATTCTCTCTCTCAAATATTTTAAAATTCTTAATTTAGCTGGGCATGGAAGTACATGCCTTTAAACCCAGCACTCGGGAGGCAGAGGTAGGAGAATCACTGTGAGTTCAAGGCCAGCTTGAGACTACATGGTGAATTCCAGGTCAGCCTGAACTAAAGGGAGACCCTACCTCAAAAAAACAACAAAAAAAAATGTAAATAGGGAATGGTGAGATGGGTCAGCAGTTAAAGGTGATTTCTTGCAGCCTGGGTTTATTCCCACATAAAGCCAGATGCACAAAGTGATGCATATGTCTCATTTTCAGTGGCAAAAGGCCCTGGTGTGCCCATTCTTTCATTCATTCATTCTCTCAATCTCTCTCTCTCTTTTTTTAATATTTTATTCATTTTCAAACAGAGAGATACAGAGAGAGACAGAGAGAGAGGGTACCAGGGCCACCACCTTGTGGGTCTGGTTTATGTGAGTACTGGGAAAATTGAACCGGGGTCCTTAGGCACTGGAGGCAAGTGCCTTAACTGCTGAGCCATCTCTCCAGCCCTCAATCTCTCTTATATTTTTTTTTACAAATATTACATAAAATTCTACTTAAATTCAAATGATTATGTGGTCAGACATGGTGGCACTATGCCTGTAATTCCAGGACTCAGGAGGCAGACAGGAGAATCTGAAGTTTCATGTCAACCTTCACTGCTACATAGTGAGTTCAAGGTCAGCCTGAACTACAAAGGACTCTGTCTGAATTTAAAAAAAAAAAAAAAAAAAAAAAAACTGGGCTGGAGAGATGGCTCAGCGATTAAGGCACTTGCCTCCGGTGCCTAAGTCCCCGGGTTCAATTCCCCAGGACCCACATAAGCCAGACCCACAAGGTGGTGGCCCTGGTGTTCTCATTCTCTCTCTGTCTCTCTCTCTCTCTCTCTCTCTCTCTCTCTCTCTCTCTCTCTCTCTCTCTCATTTATCTCTCTCTGCTTGAAAATGAATAAATAAAATATTAAAAAAAAAAAAACTATAAAAAGGGTCTGGGAGATGGCTCAGTAGTTAAGAGTGCTCACTACAAAGCTGGGCGTGGTGGCACACGCCTTTAATCCCAGCACTTGGGAGGCAGGGGTAAGAGGATTGCCTTGAGTTCAAGGCCACCCAGAGACTACATAGTGAATTCCAGGTCAGCCTGGACTAGAGCGAGACCATACCTTGGAGAAAAAAAAAAAAGTGCTCACTACAAGCATACCCCACATAAACAACTATGCATGGCCACGCAAATCTGGGAGGCAGAGAATCCTGGGCAAGCAAAAGCCATAGCTCCACATTCAGAGAGATCTATCTCAAGGACTATCAGTGACAGAGGAAGGTAAAAACGTTCTCCTCTGGTTTCCATTCACCTCTGCACATACACGTGCATACATCATGCATATACCACACACATATGCAAAAAAAAATTAGTCAGCAAAAATGCATGTCTCACAAGCATGAGTTTGATTTCCAGTACCACGTACCATGCTGGATATGGTACCTATAATCCTAGCACTAGAAAGGCAGAGACAGGCAGACTTGAGAACTTGCTGAGCAGACAGTCTAGCATAATTAATGAGCTGGAAGTCGACTGAAAAAAACTATCAAAAGTGATAGACGGGGGCTGGAGTGATGGCTCAGTGGTTAAGGAGATATAGCTCAACAGATGAGGTGCTTGACTGCAAAGACTAATGACCTAGGTTCAATTCTCCAGTACCCATGTAAAGCCAGATGCAGAAAGTGATGCATGCACCTGGAGTTCCATTTGAAGCGGCTGGAGGCCCTGGCATACCCATTATGTCTCTCTCTGTGTCTCTCTGTCTCTCTCTCTCTCTCTCTCTCTCTCTCTCTCTCTCTCTCTCTCTCTCTCTCTCTTGTGTATGTGTATGTCTGTCTGCTTGCAAATAAATTTAATTTTAAAAGACAGTGATGGATGGCAGACCTGAGGATGACACCCAAGGCTGTCCTATGGCCTACACACATATACACATAAACACATGTAAGCGTACCCTGCACAAACATGTGCACAGAAACACACATACACATGCATAGACTTTGAAAAGATGCTCAGGTTCATTAATAATCATAGAAATGAAACTTTTTTTTTTCAAGGTAGGGTCTCACTGTAGCCCAGGCTGACCTGAAATTCACTATGTAATCTCAGGATGGTCTCAAACTCATGGGGATCCTCCCACCTCTGCTTCCCAACTCCTGGGATTAAAGGCGCATGCCTCCATACCCAGCAGAATTGGAAATTTAAATCATGAGATACCATCATAATTTTTTTGGGGGGGGGGTTCAAGGTAGGGTTTTGCTCTAGTCTAGGCTGACCTGGAATTCACTATGTAGTCTCAGGGTGGCCTTGAACTCACGGCAATCCTCCTACCTCTGCATCCCAAATGCTGGGATTAAAGGTGTGCAACACCACGCCCAGCTCCATCATAATTTTAAGACTGGCTAAAATTTAAAATTCTACAAATACCTAGTGTTAAAGAGGATGCAGAGAAACTCTTTTACACTGTGTTGATGTAAGTATGAAGACAGTAACTTTGAAAAACCTCCTGTTATCACCAAAGTTTGAATGCGTGTTATTTCTTATAATACAGCAAGTCTTGTGACCCAACGATTCCACTAAGCATTCCAGAAAAACATTTGCACACAAATGTGCAATTATGAAAGAGACAGATGCATACTCACCACACTAGTAATTTTATAACAGCAAGAAATTGGAAATCAATTCAAATGTTCACCAAAACTTGAATGAACTGAATAATAAAATACAGGTTACTTTATCATAATGAAATCTAATAAAACTATGACAAAAATCTGAAATTCACTTCCCAAATAATGCTGAACTTAATGTCTTAGTTATATAAAATACACACAGTATTATTCAACTAATATAATGTGATTAAAAAAGAAAAATGTAGCCAAGCAAACTGGGCTAAATGCAACCCTATCTTGGAAGAAAGAGGAAGGGAGAGAGGGAAAGATGAAAGGAAGGGACTGTTAGTAATGCTCTTGCCATGCAAATGTGAGGACATGTACTTGCATACACATGCACTCACACACACAGTACACAAGTACTCTCCCACTGAACTAGATCCAGGCCTTTTTTACATTTTATTTTGAGATAGGGAGTAGCCTCATAGGCCTTCAACTTAAAAATCTTCCTGAAGCAGGGCATGGTGGCACACACCTTTAATCCCAGCACTCAGGAGGCAGAGGTAGGAGGATCAC